>CM035434.1:114402672-114522672 GCA_020310875.1 Ceratopteris richardii
TCAATTCATCAAGCTTTTTACCATCATCCTTGCAGATCTTCATGTTTGTATCCATGGGTTGAGCACTTGGCTTGCAATCTGTCACACCATATTTGTAGAGCATATATAGGAGGTACTTCCTTTGGCATAGGTATATACCTTCACCTACATACACAACTTCAATGCCCAAGAAATACTTTAGCTCACCCAAACCAAACACCTTGAACTCTCTTCCAAGCCTTCTCTTTATGTCTTTGACACATGCATGCATAGTAAAAAAAATCGCACGATTTTTTTAAAATAAAAATCGTAAAAATCGCATTCGCGATTTAAATCGTTTTTAACGATTTTTATTCCATTTTTTTTTTTTTTTTTTTTAAGGTTTCATATGGTAGATCACTTTTTAAAATTAAAAATTTGATCACTATGATACCTATGCTTGCTAATAATCTATCATATATTACCACTTTGCTCTCTGGATAGAACTATTTTATTTTCTTGCCTATTAGAGATTTGACTAACTAAATTAAGTTAAAATCCATGCTTAAAGCCAAGTTCCTTCAATTGTATATGTACATTTTTTGGCATCAAAATAAGTCCCTGTCCAGTATGAATCTATACAAACCTATAGCTGAATGACATTATAGAGTTTATGTGACTGCAATGTTATCATAAACTCTTTGTTGGCATCTCACATATGGCTGAAGTACAAGAACTAACAAGCGTCCAGGTCATATAAACTTTTCACTACTTTCACTATGTCCAATATTGGAGTATATATGAGTTGAATAGGTATTGTGCATACCTTAGATACAAAAAAAAATAAAAATCTCTTGATGAATAAAAACCCCGATTTTTATTTTTATTTTTAAAAATCTCTACGATTTAAACGATTTAAATCCCGATTTAAATCTACGATTTAAATCTCTACTTTGTACTATGCATGCATGATCATTTCCTGTAATAATGAGGTCATCTACATAGATGCATATGACTACTAGTCTATCCTCAACCTTATTTAGGTATAGGGATGGATCTGCATGCTTGGAGAGTACCCACACCTACTCAAGTAATCCACCAACCTCTGATTCCATGCCCTTGGGACCTGCTCAAGACCATACAAGACCTTCTCTAACCGACATACATAATCTATGTGTTGTGGATTCTCATAGCCTTGAGCTTGGGCCATATACACTTCCTCCTTGAACTCACCATTTAGAAAAGCATTCTTGATGTCCATTTGGTAGATTAGCCATCCTTTAGTTGCACATATGGCTATCAAAGACCTAATGGTAATCTTGTTAGCAACAGGGCTAAAAGTTTCATCATAATCTATACCTTGATTTTAAGTAAAGCCCTTTGCCACCAATCTAGCCTTGTGTCTAACTAGGTTCCATCTCAGTTCCTTTTCACTTTGTATACCCATTTGTTTTGGACTATTTTCATGACTTCCTTCTTGGGTACTAATTCCCGAGTATTGTTGTCCTTTAATGCACTGATTTCATCAAACATTGTAGCCCTCCATTTTGGTTTCTCCTTGGCTTCTTCATAGGTAGCTTGCTCCTCATCTGCAACAACCTGCATCATGTATGCCAAATGCTTTGCCATGAAAGAGTCATAACTTAACCTTTGAATGGGATCTTTTTCCTTGTTGACCTCTTTTCATTACCCTTTCTTGAGCCTTGTGAGCTTTACCATAGGTGTAACCACCTCTTCTAGGTCATTGTCTCCACCTTGGTCACTTGCTTCATCTAGCTCATAGACTTCCTCATTGGTACTCCTGTATCTTGAAGTAAGGGAGGATTCATAACCTTTACCTTCATCATGGAGTCCATGGGCAAGTCCCTTTGATGTTGATGCCTTTAATCCACTCAATGTGATGGACTCTTGAGGTCTAACCTACATGGTCATCATCATCTTCAAGCATTTTCTCCTTACCTTTATCTCCATACCATGGCCTTATCTCATCAAAGACCACATCCCTTGATACATGGAGCTTCTTGGTCAAAGGATTATAGCACTTGTACCCTTCTTGTTATGTGGAAGAGCCAATAAAGACACATTTCTCAAAGTTATGCTCAAGCTTGATCCTTACCTCTTCTGGTATGTGCACATAGCATACACATCCAAACACCTTTCAAGTGGTCTAGCCCTGGTTTCTTCCCATAATAAGCTTCATAAGGTGTGAGATCATGCACCCCACTTATGGGAACCCTGGTCATAAGATCATTGATGTATTTACAACCTCTTCCCAATAAGAGAATTGTAATTTACCTTCATTTATCATGCACCTAGCTTATTCTAACTTTCTTCCACTCCATTTTGATGAGGGGTATACCTTCATCTAAACTTCCTTTTTATACCATGATCCTACAAGTACTTTGTAAATTTCTTAGAGAAATGCTCTCCCCCTCCATCATACCTTAGGTTTTTCACTTGATTACCTATTTCCTTCTCAACTTCATTCTTGAACATTTGAAACATGGAGTACACATCTGATTTCTCTTTGATGATATAGATCCATACATTTCTTGAGAAGTCATCAATGAATGTGACAAAGTGCCTTGCTCAACCTAAGGAAGCCTCCTTGCTAGGCCCCCAAACATCGGTGTTTATGAGCTCCAAAGCTTTTGTTGATATGTGAGTACTCCTCTTGAAAGGTTATCTAGCTTGCTTACCTAGTTGGCAAGCATCACAGAAACTCTGTTGGAAATCAATGTAGATATGTTCCATCTCCAGCAATCCTAGTTAGGACTTAGCCATATTTTTTGTACAGTTTGGGTAAAACTTTTTTAGGCTAGATAGATAGAGCTTTGCAATAGCTATCTAATGATATGCTTCATTCAATCATCAGAGCTCAGACTTGGGAGAAAAGTCAAACCCTAATTCTGCCCTAAAATGGTGGATGAACATTTTTGAGGTTCTAATTCTTGAAAAGCTAGGTCATTAGTCACAGATGGCAAAAGCACTAAAAATAAGCGATCCAAAATAAAAGCAACATAGAGCATGTTGAGAATAGTGCATATTGTAAAAAGATAAGAGCATCATGGAAAACACAAGTCACACTAGTTCATTAATCAGCAGGTGCAGCAAGCCCCTCAAAAAAAGGATCGTTGGAAGGTTGCTGAGTATATGAAGCAAAGGATGTTACCTCCAAGAAGGGTCACATCAATCCTATTTGATTGCACAAGCAATCATACAAACATTCTTATTATATACAAAAGTCATATTCAGATTTTGTATCATATTTTTATGAAGATTTGCAAGATTTGAAGAACAAAAGATTATGTGAACAAGGAGGGGAAACAAATCTACATTCATAACATTATGTGACAGATACTTCTTGTATTTGTATATTTTGTGTTGTTTTGATAGGTGTAGATGAAGGCATATGACAACCAATTCATACTATTCTTATCCCATCTTGGTTGCTCAACCTTGAGCCAGCCTTTGGAGGAGCTCTCTCTTCATCTTATAAGAGTTGGAATTAGGGTTTTCTCTCCTTCTACAAGGAGGGGGCAGATACGGAGGACATCAGCAAGCTTATTCACACTTGGTGGAGATCATCTTGATATTGTGAAGTTGTGAAGAAACACGGAAGCATGTTCATTTATGTGCATAATTTATGTTTCTTTGTAACATTCATGTACTTAATATTTTGGAATATACAACATATATGTGGAGTTATGCTCCTCCATCTCTCTATGATTTTGTCTTTCTCTCGTGTCTCTATTTCTTTCATCTCTCATATTGATTATGGGCCTTAAAGACCAACAGATTCATCAACAAAGATGCACAAAGATGCCAAAGATCTAGTGTGTAAAGTTTGAACACATCTTACCTCAAACACAAAGGGAAGCACTAAAACAGCATGAGGAAGAAGAAGCTTGGAGCAAAACACTACGTGTATCGCTAAATGAATGTACAACAAATAAATAGCCCGATAGGGTTATAGGCATATACAAGCTTTTCTTTTTGGGGGGGGATGTCCTAAAGAGGGAAAAAAGTGCCCCGAGAGTCCCAAGTCTATTCACACTTCACTATAAGGAAGTGCGAACCAATGTGGAATGAGGTCAATCCACAAAACAAAATAAGCCCAACGCTTTACGAAAAGCTTTGAACTTCTCACGAGGCACAATCTTTCTAAAAAGGTTCGCAACAATCTTCTCACAAGGCACAGAGTCTCTCGTTGCTTTTTGGCATAATGATATTGCACCTCAATGTGCTTAGTGAGCATGGAACATTGGGTTCCTCGCAACTTCCAATGCACTCCGACTTTTAGTAAATATGGTCGTGGTAGAAGTTTGACCAACACAAAAGTCATCCATAAGGAGTTTGAGCCAACACACACTCAATAGTAGCTTTGAAAGCTTACATATACTTAGTGTCACAACTAGAAGTGGTCACAATAGGTTGACTTCTTGTTCAAACAAGATATGCATGAGCTACCAAGCATGAAGCAAAAAACCACTTATGGGCATTTGTGTCATAACAGGCTACAGCCAACTCAATCTGAATCAAAAAAAGCATGTAAATTTGGAAGTACTAATCCGTCCTTGGGATAAAATAGCCCAAACGTACGGGTACCAAATACGTAGCAGAAAATACAATTGAGTGCTTTTCAATGCTTAATTCCTTGGTCATGCATAGATCTGCTCACATGAGAGACAACAAATTGGATATCAAACCGAGTGATGCATACATAAATGAGGCATCCAGTAGCTTGTTAAAAGAGACCATCATCAAATGCACCTCCAACATCATGAAAACTCAATTGTAAACATGTTTCCATGGGAGTGCCAATAGGTTTATAATCTTCAAGGCCAAAGTGTTGCAATAAAGTGTCAATGTATTCAGTTTGGCATGAGACGATGCCTCCATCAACTTGCATAAATTGAGTGCCCACATAATGATGCAAATGCCCCAAATCTCACATTTCAAAAGACGCATACAAATCCGCCTTAAAATCTGAAATATGTGTCTCATTAGGACCAAGGAGAAGCATATCATCTACATAAATAACAACGATAAAAAGTACATCATCTCCACGCTTTACATACAAGGTGCTTTCAATTGGATTATTCTAAAAGCCATGTGCTAATAAGTAGGCATGTATCTTCTCATACTTGCTTTAATCCATACAATGCCTTATTTAACCTGGACACTTGCTAGTTTGCTATGCCTGCAGAAATCTGAAATGATGTCCTCTTTGCCCAAACTTGAGGAACCCGGAAAACATGTTTGTGAAGGTTGTATTTTGGGCAAAATGCAACGTTCCTCCTTTCCAAAAGATGGTTCAGTTCGGGCTACTCATAAATTGCAGCTTGTACATAGTGATGTATGTGGTCCTATGCAAACACCTTCTTTAGGGAACTATCTTTACTTCGTGACTTTCATCGATGATTTTTCCAAGCATGCATGGGTATATCCATTGAAGGCAAAGTCCGAAGTGTTTACGTGCTTCAAACAGTTTCTAGTTTTGGCTGAAAATCTGTCAACATGTAAAATAGGCACCCTCCGTTCTAATCGAGGGGGGAAATATATGTCTTCTGACTTTAATGCACTTCTGGTTGAACGTGGGATAAAACATGAGTGTACAGTGTCGTATACACCTCAACAGAATGGGTTTGCTGAATGGAAGAACAAGTCACTCATGGAGATGGAGAGGTGTATGGTCAAGAGTCAGGCTTTACCACATAGTTTCTGGCTTGAGGTTGTCATGTGTGCAGCATATGTACTTGACAGATGCCCACTAAAGCGCTGCAGTCTATCACTCCATATAAGGCTTTGCATGGTCGCAAGCCATCTGTTGCTCATCTGCATGTTTTTGGTTGTTTTGCATATGCATTAGTGCCTGTACAACATCGCAAAAAATTAGATGATAAAGCAATAAAATGTATTTTTGTTGGGTACAGTTCTAAAAGCAAAGGCTATCGTCTATATCATCCATAGACTAAACGCATTCTGGTTAGATGTGATGTTGCTTTTGTGGAAGATGCTATTCAGCCCTTACTTTCATGTACTAAGGAGACATCTGTTAGCTCCAAAGACATGTATGATACTTTGCTGCCTCTAGTGCTGGTCCTAATGAGGCAACTTCTCAACCTTTGCAGGTTGCATGTGATGATGCAGATCATTCCATTTCTGATGCAGATTTACATGATGCGCTTGTTGATGAGAGAGTTGATATTGAGAAAGCAAAAACTAAGCCATTTTGCCTATGCCAAAATGGCTGGTGCAAACTTAGCGTGAAAGCAAATTAGATGCACCTCTGTCATATCGTACTCGTTCAAGCTCTCATAGTGCCTCTTTTGCATCATATTGCCATGCTATGGCTTCCTCTAGTCTATGTGATGAGACTGAACCTGTTTCGTTTGATGAAGCACAAAATTCAAAACATTGGATGGATGCAATGCAAGACTTGCCTCCTGGCAAGAAGGAAGGCCATTGGCACTAAGTGCCAAGTGGGTATACAAGCTGAAGCGTAAACCTGATGGAATAGTTGACAGGTATAAGGCTAGGCTTGTTGCAAAGGGTTATGCGCAGGAAAGAGGCATTGATTTTGATGAAACCTTTGCTCCTACTTGCCGAATGACTACTCTTCGTAGCATCTGTGCACTTGAAGCTCATCATGGTTGGAATGTACGTCAGTTGGACATTAATACAGCATTTCTAAATGGTGACTTGCATGAAGAAGTGTATGTTTTTCAACCCTGTAGCTTTGTGCAGAAAAGGCATGAAAACCAAGTGTGCAAGTTAAAGAAGGCATTATATGGTTTAAAGCAAGCACCATGTGTTTGGTATGAAGAGATACATGCCTATCTACTCGCACATGTTTTGAGAACAATCAAACTGAAAGCACCTTATATGTTAAGCGTGCTAATGATGTGCTTCTGATCATTGTGGTATATGTTGATGACATGCTCCTCACTTGTCCTCACGACACACATATTGCTAATTTTAAGGTTGATTTGCATGCCTAATTGAGATGTTTGATTTTGGGCATTTGCATCACTATTTGGGCATTCCCTTTATGCAAGTTGATGGTGGAATGGCTTTGTGTCAAACGAAATATATTGACACATTATTGTAGCGTTTTGGCCTTGAAGGCTGTAAGCCTATTGCCACTCCTATGGAGACAGGTATACGATTGAGTATTTATGATGCTTGAGATGCATTTGATTCTTTTCTCTATCAGCAGGCTGTTGGATGCTTGATTTACTTATGCATTACTCGGCCAAATACTCAGTTTGCTGTCTTAGAGATGAACAGGTTTATGCATTGCCCAGGTGTCAAGCACTGGCAGGCGGTTAAGCACATCTTTCGCTACTTGAGTGGTACCCGGCTACTTGGATTGTTTTATCCCAAGGGGTGATCACTACCACCAGATTTGCATGCTTTTTCTGACAGCGATTGGGCTGGTTGCTATGACAGTCCTGTGTCCACCAGTGGTTTTTGCTTCATGCTTGGTAGCTCATGTATACCTTGGTTGAGCAAGAAGCAGCCTGTGGCCACTTCCAGTTGTGAGGCTAAGTATAGGGAAGCTTTCACAGAGACTGTTGAGTGACCATCTTCACTGTCGGTCACAATGCATTGGCACTTGCGAGGAACCCTGTGTTCCATGCTCGCACTAAGCACATTGAGGTGCATTATCATTATGTGCAAACCTTTTTACAAAGGCTCTGCCTAGGGAGAAGTTTGAAGCTTTCCGCATGCCCAGACAGGAGAACATTGCTTGCAAACCTTTTTACAAAGGCTCTGCCTAGGGAGAAGTTTGAAGCTTTCCGCAAAGCTTTGGGCTTACTTCCTTTTGTGGATTGATTCCACATAGCTTGGGACTTCCTTATACATGAGTGCCAGCTCCTTGTTCACTGCATCACTCCCAAGGGGGATTTGTTGATATATTTAGGTAGTGATGTGTGTGAACACTCTAGGACCGCCGGGGCACTTTTTTCCCTCTTTAGGAGGTTTCCCCCCCTGCTTGTATATACGCCTATTGCCCTAATGGGCTACTTATCTTTGTACATTCTAGTGGTAATACATTCTATATTGTGTGTTGTGCTCCAAGCTTCTTCTTCTTCCTTGTGTTGTTCACGTGCTTCCGCAGAAGTCTAACTCCAACAACTGTCCACATTACCAATACTCAATGCCTTTGCTTGTTTGTAAGGATAATGGGTGGATACCTCAAATTCACACCACTATAGGATTCCACATTATACCATATGGACAAAGAATATAAAATGATGAGAAACATGCAACACATGAAAATCTTTTTCAAGTCTCGAACAATCAAACATAAATTTTGTGTTGAAAACACAAAGGCTAGCAAACTTTAAACAAACATACCCCTCCTTCCCACATTTCATTGTCCTAGCTCACTAAATTAAAACTTCACTATCATGGTGATTCATCAACAAAGATGCAAAAGATCAGGTGTGTAAAGTTTGAACACTACATCTTACCTCAAACATAAAGTTCGAATAGTGCTTCTCTTTTTTACTATATTAAAAGTATGTATATCTACATTATATGAAAAGCAAATTATTTGTTAAGTACTCTAACCTTGACATACAATATAGAAAAGATCAACCTCTACATACATGAACGATAGCAAACATCAATAAAATAGAAAAACTCCCGTAATACTATCTTGATGTCAAGGAACTCTTTATGTAAAGACTCAAGAGTGCCTTGATGCAAATTAGAATAGGATCAAAGCATGGATTTTTTATGAAAAGTGATAATTGCAATAGTGTTATTACTTCATCAAACCCAAAGGACATCTAAAGGGCCTCCTCAAGTGTGGAGTGTCTGGCCAAGGTGAACTAGGTCACCTCCTTAAATGAATTTATAAATAGAACCCTTGGGCTCACTTGTTATTCATAAATCATTTCAGCCACTTGGACTCTGTGAAGTGTCTGGCCAAGGTGAATTGCGCCACCTCCTTGAATGAATTTTTAAATAGAACCATTGGGCTCATTTGTTATTCATTACTCATAAGAGCCACTTGGACTCTTGGCCCTTGGTGGAGCCACCCAAACACTTGTATGGTGTGGGTATGGTGGTATGGGATGTTGTGCCCTTGAGGTGATAGCCACCCATGTAGCTAAAGGCTCCCAAGCTTGGGAGTAGGTCGTTGGGGACCTTATGTCTGGAAAGTGAGCCTAATGTCTGCCCTTTTATGTTTATGAGTATGGCTTGTGTTTTGTCTTGTTAGCAAGGAGGATCTTGGAAAGATTATGGGAGCCTTGGGTTCATAGTCCTTTTGAGATGTTAACGATGGTCTGCCGTCCATACTAGAAAACTGCCGTGCTGTCCATACTAGAAAATTGCCGTCAAGCTATTCCTGCATAAATTCTTTTCACGACTGCAGATCAAAGATAAATAACTTTTAAAGCATCTTTACTTCACTAATATAGAGAATTTGTAACTCGTAAGTGTGATTGATTAAAGCTTCAAATCCAGTGCTTGAGTTATGAAAACGTATTGCGTCATACAAATCCTAAGCGATACATATGCTACTAAAAAATCTGAGTAGAATACACATCAGCCTTCTCACTGTACATTGATGTTTTTGACAGTTAACCCCTACCACAGCTTTTGCAGGAAAGACGCAAACAAATGAAGATACCGTACTTACATTCATCCCATGTTTCACCATCGCTGCTGCAAGCCTTTTTACAATAGACTCTCCCTGTTCAACATCAAAGGGAACATCAGAACGCAGACATCTTTTAGACAGTTACGGTTGAGATTACAATGAACGAAACACTATCACTATCGTTGGACCCCTTCCTGTTTTTGAAAAATCTCCTCATCCGGGGTGGATAAGAAATAAACAGTGGACACAAAGTCTAAAGCACATATGTCTGTAAATTTTATAAGGAATGTTTTAGGATCTTGCTTTTTATTTATATGATGGCAATCGGATGGACTCGCAGCACAAAGTGCACATTCTCCTAGTTTCATATTCGGGCGGGAGTTGCGCCGGGAAGTGGGGGAAAGCAGAGTCCTTATCTATCATAATCGAGATGATCCTCAAAACCATATGGAAACGTATAGAGGATCCCGGATAATGGCAACTAGATGGCAATCGGATGGGCGAAAAGCACAAAGAGCACATTCGGCTATTTAAGTTTCGACAAAACAGATATATTTTCTGCGTGATCCTCACACCACATTAATAAATGCGGACAAAGGCACAATTCTGGACCTGATCTGTTGTACGAATATAGTGGCAGTATAATGTGCTCTCTCTCTGTGAGTGTGGCAAGCCAACACGCAAAATGTGTACGTCGTCACATAGAAACAAGGCTTGGACTCACAGGGAATGTCAAGGACACCGTAGCGGTTATTGCAGCTCTCATTGCAGTTCGCCATTTCTTGTCGGCTGATCGTTGTAACACCTCAGTCCTCTAGAAAGCCGACACAAATTACGTGAGAACCGTACTGTGAAGTCCTTGTAATGCAAGGTGAAAGGATGAAAAGAAACTGGATTCCTCGTCAAGGCAATGAGAGATTCGTCAAGGCAATGAGAGATTCGTAGGCATTCTTTCTAGGCATTCTTTCTAGTGTTGTGTGAACTCTCTCGTTGCATGTCATTGTACATTTTTCTCATCAATTAATTTGAAGTTTTTTCTTTAGAAAGAGAAAAAAATTACAGATGTCTTGAAGATGGGTGCTGATGTCCATTTGACAAACCATTGTGTGAACCGCAATCATATTTGAGAGTAACGCATAATAGACATCTTCATCGTTCCCTCTAAGCTCTATTTTCTCTAGCAATGGGGAGAAGATCTAAAGAGAAAAGCATTTCAAGCTCGAATTTTTCTTTATGCGTATATGAAGAGGTTGGTAGCTTGAAGGTAAAAGTCAAATAAAGTTGAAAACCAAGTAAGACAATCACCCAAAAGTACTAAAAGTTGCGAGGACGATGTCCCTAGAAAACATGCAATTTAGGGACATCGTTCGAGGTTTGAAGGGGTGAAGTTGAAACCAAATACAACAAGTAAGGTGAGCTAAAGGATATAATGTCAATGTGCAAGGTAGTAACCAAAGGCCCCTAACAAATTGATCCCCAATAAGGCATAAAAGAGATCAATAATGTGCTTTGTGAATGACCACTTGCTAAAACCACAAACTAAGAAAGGCCACATCATAGGGATACCTCATCAAGGTCACGGAAAAAGTTTTGTGACAAAAGAATATATATCATCAAAGCCTCAAAAACTTCTATTGATGTCCTTGGAATTCATTGCTTCCTATGGGCATTGTTCTATCTTGGGAAACTCATTTGGACATGATGCTCTCAACCAGTTATTGTACTTCAATAAAAGCCCTGGCAAATCAATGAGAAAAGTAGTGAGAAGATTTAGACATGGGACACTGTCTTCAACTCCCTTCTGATGAAAAACTAACAACACTATTTCTCTGTTGGGGATGTAAGGGTCATGTGACCTTACTCCCATATTCATATATATACATCATATATAGAGCATTGCCTCAAAAGAGATGATTATGTGGGTTTCGAGGCTCCCATGCATGTCCGCGCGTCTTTCCTCTCTTCTCTCTCCCTCCATCTTCTCCTTCCTCCTCTTGTTCTGCACACCAAAGCCCTTCATTGGTATCAGAGCATGTTGAAGGCTTGTGTGCTAGAAGCTTCAATGGAAGCTTATATGAGAAGAGGTAGAAGTACAGGTCGGCATCTCTTGATAGTTGTTCAGTATTTCGGTCATAACTCGAGCTAAGAAGCTCGGATTGATGCGTTTTAAAGTTTTGTGTGTAGCTAACACAGAGAGTTACAACTTCGCAGAAGGGTGCAGAACCTGGTTCGGAGTTTTGGACTGCCGAAAATTCGAAAAACGAAGACCATTATAGAAAGCGAATCTACATTCAGTAGGACATCAAATCGGTTTTTGGATCATAACGTGAGTTCTACAATTCGGAATTCAATGATTCAACTTGCTGTGCGTAGCTTGGAAAGATAGCTACAACTTTGTAGAAGAACTCAGATTCAGATTCTCAGTGCAAGATCGCCGAAACTGCAAAATACAGAGCAGCAGTGTTGTAGATGATAGTGAAATTGACAATAGGTGCTTGTCTTAAGCATATCGTGAGCTACGCACCTCCGATTGAGGTGTTCTTTATCTCGTTACATAGCCAAGAATCAGATCTTGAAGTTTGCTGAAGAGCAAAAGTTCAGATTCAGAGGTTATCACCTCTGAAATAGAAACACAGAGCAGTACATTTTCACTATAAGAACCCTAATTGCACTTGAAGGTTGAATTTGCTTTGGAACTTCTTCGAGAGAGAATTTATGGTGTGCAAGCTCTTATTTTTAGAGCTTCAAAGCATTGTACATGTATGATCATTGTGGTAGCTCCTCCATATGAGAGTAGAGCTTGATCTTGTCACGTGTTTGGCATGTAAGATGACATTGTGGTATACTCTTTTTTGAGGTTTATGTCATCATGAGTTTGATCATGGATGTATAGTGGCATTCTGGTCTATAGCTTGCTTATGCCACTTGGTTATGGATTTACTTGCCAGTTGCACACTATTTGATGAGAGTTGATGTTGGATCTAGGTTGGTACTTGTATCTCTGTTTTTCTTTGCAAGTACATTATCCAGATTGGAGCCTCAGTTGCATACTTATTTGTCACCTTGATTTGCTATTCTATTAGCAAATGTTCATTGATTTGATGTTGTGGATGGTGATTCCCACATGATTATTTTGGTTCTAGAGTCCATTTTACAGAGGAGATGCTGCCGAAATTTTGACAGTTTTTATGCTAGAAGAGAGCTCTAGTGGATCTTGAAGCTTGTGCGATAGCTTTGGATCATTGTTTATCTCCATTCATTTGGACTTGGTCACATGTTATTTGTGATAGGTTGGACCATCTTGCAGGATTCATTCTTGAGTGGGAGATACATCATCGTTGTATTGGCATGTATTGCTATTAGTTTTTGGCATATGTATTTGTCATTATCTTTTGATTAGATCAGTGACAGGTGGTGACAGAATACTCATTGTTCTTTTGTATTGGTTATCTTGTTTTGATTGCTCAGTTTACAGGGAATACTCTGCCGAAATTTTCCCAGGATTCTTTCATATCTACTTGGTCACTTTGGAGACTTGGTGAGCAGGCTCATGCTCATGGTTTTATGTGCATGCTAGATGCATGGTTATGTGATAGGTGATTCACATGGTTCCTTCTCCATCGAGACATTTGTGATGTGAGTTATGCATATGGATATGCAGGTGTGATCCTATTGAGGATAGAGTATTGTTTCTAGTCTCTTTGTTACATTGCTAGTCTCTTGGATTGCCAGCATGATGTCTTCTCGGTTTGATGGCACTGACTTTCCGAGATGGAAAGCTCAGATGTGGCATACATTGGTTCATGCAGGGTTACACATGTATGTGCATAGAGATGCACAGAGGCCTCGTGACATGCCCGACCACGTATGGATGGATATGGATGCATTGGCTAGCTCCACTATCCGATTACAGCTTGTGGATTCTATATATGAGTCTGTTATGTATGAGGAGACGAGTAGTGCATTATGGCAAAGACTACATGACATGTATGCGAGTCCATTGACTCATGTGAGACATAGATCACATCGACGACTTCGATGTTGGCATTGTGGTCATGAGGGCCATATTCGATGACGTTGCTTCAGGCGGATGCGACAACGACGTCAGAGACATGCATGTGGTGCAGATCAGGTAGTGGTTTCAGGAGAGTCTATGGAAGTTGATTATGCTAGTGATGGTGATATCACTTTCTCCTATAGTTCATCTGATGATTCCTCTTGTTCATTGGATAGCACACATATGGCTTGGTTGCTTGATGCATTAGCCGGTTTTCATGTTACTCCACATCGCGAGTGGTTTTGTCGATTCTCACATAAGAGTCATGGACGTGTGCATATGCCAGATGGTACGATATATGACATTGAGGGTGCAGGAGATGTATGCCTTATACTACCTAGTGGAGCATCACTTATACTCAGACGTGTACGCTATGTGCCTTCATTCCCTATGAGCTTGATTTCAGTTAGCCAGTTATAGGAGAGCAGATGTTATGCATTCCTTGGTGAGCATCATTTTCAGTTGCAGTTGGGACAGCTTATGCTTGTCAGAGGTGCCAGGATTGGGCACATGTATCCATTGCAGGTACATGTGAGAGACAGTCTCGTCTTAGTGGGAGTTCAGCCTTATGTGTGATGTGAGACTCGTCATGTCTCATTTTATCTACCTACAGATAGGTCTATGGACATTCTTGATGCACATGTATGGCATGATTCAGATGCTCAGATGGATGCACATGTAGAGCATGTTTTGGATGCTCATGATGCTTATATAGAGCATGCTTTTATTGATCATATGGATGCTCTTATAGAGCACACTTCGGATGATCAGTTGGATGCTTTAGAGCATGATATGGATGCTCATGTAGAGCATTGTGATGATACTCAGTTAGAGTTAGATCATCAATTTGATCTTTGTGTTGATGTTGTGCAGTTAGCTCATGCGGAGCATGATGATACACTTGGTGTGGTAGAGCACGATAGCTCTCATGGTATACAATGTACGGCAGAGCATACTAGCTCTCAGGATGCACAGCTAGATACATCCTTGGTTGATAGCATGGCTGATTTAGATGTTGAGGAGTCAGCAGTTATGCAGTCATTCTTGGATTCGCTCATGCCAGATGTTGACACAGATATGTCAGGACATGTTGGTCTTGATGATGGTGTTTTGGATGCCTTGGATAGAGGCATGGCTGACATGCTTAGGTTAGCCAGGATAGCACAGGTTTCGTCAGCATTCGGGAGTCTGATGTACGAGTTATTATGCTCGAGACCAGACATTGTAGTTGCTATTGGAGCATTTGCACTTGGAGTTGTCAGTCGTTCGATGATTGAGACACGCATAGAGCAAGTGGGAGCTTTGCAGGAACTTCGTCAGTTCTTGCATCAGTCATATGTGAGCTCGACTCTTATCGATATGAGTCTAGAGCAGTTTGAGGTGCATGGATACACCTTGTTCGAGGCAGTTGGTGTAGGCTGATTGGTATGGGTAGAGATCCGGACTCTTCTTGTACATTATTGTATAGTCCTACATCATTCTTTGTATATGTTACCACTTATGGTCACATTGACCCTTAAGTGGGAGATTGTTGGGGATGTAAGGGTCATGTGACCTTACTCCCATATTCATATATATATACATCATATATAGAGCATTGCCTCAAGAGAGATGATTATGTGGGTTTCGAGGCTCCCACACATGTCCGCGCGTCTTTCCTCTCTTCTCTCTCCCTCCATCTCCTCCTTCCTCCTCTTGTTCTGCACACCAAAGCCCTTCATTCTCGATGACAAGCAATGAAAAATTACGGGTGAGCATTTTTTGCATGAAGGCTAACTCGTTGGCAAATTGCATCAAAAAATGCACTAAAATGGATGATGACACAGCACTCACCTTGACCAGGATCCATAATAGGGCATCCCACTAAAGAGGAATTGGGTAACATGATTACCAATACTTATGCTTGGAAAAAAATGTTTCAAAATTTTGATTATGTTATGGATTGGTTATATTGAAAATATCAACAAACACCACCTCTTCCACTACCTCAAGTGGTAGAGGAATTGTCTAGTAATGTACCTCCAAATCTATATAGGTCATGCTTAAGTGTTGCATTTAGGTCCCTTGCACTAGCTACCATAGACCTTAAGCAAAGTGGAGTGTTCACAACAAGGTCTAGGACCTTATAATATGAATCCTTATGTAGCACCATTTCTTTAAATTGATCAAGCTTACAATCCACAAGGAGAACCTCATTAGGTGCAATCTAGGCCATCTATGTATACTCAAGGATTTCTAAAGAAAAATACATGGCAAGATTTAGACCAACAACAATAGTTCTAGAAACCTGTGAGTCATGCTAACCAATTTGAAACCCACAGTACATCTACTTATATGAATGTGGGGACTACAAGGAATCATTTGATGACATCCCAACCATCACTATAAATAGGGCAGAACAACAAATCAATAGCTTCATCATCCATTCTGTATGGATACCCTCATTGTCCCAAGTGTGTGGTGACTCATATAGTCAAAGATTATCCTTTTCACTTGAAGAGAACTCAACAAGATGATATAGATGCATGTGATGCATCCATCTAGCTTGATTTTGAGTAGACTTCATACCAAGTTTAGGATCCTTACCTATATACTTAGGCCAATACAAACACAAAATGGAGTATCACAAAACCACCATGTTATGTAGCAAGAGGAAAGATTCAACTCAGCAAGCTCATAAGAATCCCTTAGGAATCCACCTCAAGACCAAGAGGAAATGGTTTCATCATGGCACATTCAACACACTCAAGTTGAAGTCACTTCTAGTATCATTCCAATCCCTGTAGACAAAGTGGGAGAATTTAGTGAAGGGGGTGAAGGAAATACAATTCTTCCATTGAATAAACAGAGTGGCCAAAAAAGCCATAATCAATTTAGGAGCAAGTATAGGCATTACGACCATCGAGCTATGGAAAAATGGGGAAAACCGACATTGGTGCCAACATGCATGAAATTGCAATTGAAAGACAAACATATGGAAATACCAATTGGTTTTTTAGATGCTATTAGTTTCACCATGTTTGTTGCCAAACCGTAGCCAATTGCCAATTAAGAAAATACCTCATGTATGAATTACTCTTGGCATGGCCATTCTTAAGACAATTGAAGATCATCTAAGACTAGGTCAAAATTCTCTATAGTTGCAACATGTAGCAATATCTATGAAAGTCAATTTACATTAATTTTCTTACAAGGAATCATTTGCAATGGAATCCCATTCACAATGAGAATGATGAAGATGATCTCACTTCCATTCGTAGTGCCAGTACCAACAATCCTAATTGGATGAACGAGGAGACACATCTTTGGTTATGGCAAGATGCGACAAGATAAGGTGAACATTCAAACAATAATGAGATTGATATCCTCCACAAGAACACACAAGACATAGAAGATCCTAGCTATGTTAAACAAGTGTTCAATGATGAAGAATTTGAGCCATATTCATGGAATCAAATGTTGACTACTATGGACATATATATCAACTAAAAACTAGAAAAAATATTCTACAACAAGGATGGGTTTGATCTTTTCATGATTGATATCTTCATGTCAAAGAACCCAATACTAGATCAAGTCCTTAATGAGCCATGACATCCATATGAAGATTATGAGTCAATCCAAACGAACCAAAGATCAATAAGAACAATCATTGAGCCTAGCTTTAGACAGAGTTGCATAGTTAATGAGATTAAAGAGACACCCAAGGGGGATCAATACTTATGTGTAGAAGAAGATCTTCTAGAGAACCAAGACAAGTGCTCGACCCGCAAGGGATAGAGAATGCATATCAAATACAAGTGGAAGAGGAAATGAGTGAACAAGAGAACAATCAAGAATACAAAGAAAAATGTGATAAGATGGTTAATATTGGATTTGAAGTGTTTGAAAAATTAAAAATTTTTACAGTGGAGCATAGGAAAATAATGGTTCAAAATCCCAAGCAAGAATCCAACTGAGGCATAACTTATGAAAACAAAGAGAAAATGAATCATTGGTAGTGGCAATAGAAAATGGTGAAGAACTTTTCACCTACATAGGAAATGAGGCATAACTTATGAAAACAAAGAGCAAATGAATAATTGGTAGTGGCAATAGAAAATGGTGAAGAACTTTTCACCTACATAGGAAATGATGTCAACCGATGAAGAAAGACCCTTAGTAAGTCTTCTACATGATGAAATAAGATTTCTTTGCATGGATTTATAAAGACTTGGAAGTTATAGATCCAAAAATCTACACATATAGGATCTTGATGGTGCATAATGCAAAGCCCACAAAATAGAGACCTTATACATACAATGATGCTTACTCTTCCAAAATCAAAGAATAAATTGACAAACTTTTGGAAGCTGGATTCATTTATGAAATTGAAACTTGTGCATTGAGAAGTGTATGACTATAATCATTTATGACATTGACAAAAACAATGCATGAATTGTATCCTTTTCTAAATGCATGTTTTACTTGAGTATGACTAATCAATGGAAATGGCTGGAAATCATGCCACACAGACAAAGTATTGATTTGACCTTTAAATGCAAAGGTAAATGTATGTGTATGGTAGTCAATGTGTGGGTTATAATGATGACAAAAAGGCATACCAATTGCAAAGGTGCAATTAAAAACATTCATGCATCTATATATGAACCTATGCTAATCTTAACATCATGCACCTCTCTTGTTACATTATAATGACTACCTTGAAATGCAACTTTCACTTTATATAAGTAAAGAAACATTTTTAACTTAAGTTCTTGCACTAAATAATGTGAATTGAAATCATGTGAACTACCATCATCATGTAAAATATTAACCAATTTGTTATTAATAGTACCCTACATGCAAAGTAAAGATTGAATAGAGACGTCATTACCTAAGGTACTTAAATCCTTCTCCAATGCTTCCTTTATCCAAACAAGAGGAATTTCTTCATTAACAGCCTCCATATTATGCATTTACTTGTAGTTGGTTTGTGAAGAGGTCGCAATCGGCACTTCATTCTTGTATGTCCAGGTTTACCACAATTCCAGTAGGTGATAGGTGGTCATTTTTGTTGGCCATCTACCATTGAAGTTTGCAAGGTAGGTGGTTTGGTAGGTTGGAGAGATGAAGCGACATGTGCAGCTGAGTAGTTGGAGTGTGGAGGACATGGAAAACTACAATAAGATGGGAAATTAAAATTATGCTTCAGAGGAAAAGTAGGTTTAACAAAAAGTGGTTGTTGATGCAGTTGTTGTAGATGGATAGATTTGGTTGTGGATGGAAATTCCTTCTTTGCATCATAGGCAAAAGCGATAGCTTCATTGAGGGTTGTAGGCCATAGTGTGTGAAGATTGGATTGGATTCCCATCTCCAAATCATCTTCATATTTCCTCTACAAGGTACCCTCAAGTACATCTTTGAGCATCCGTACCAATAATAGATTTTACCAGAACTACTCCGTGTAGGTAGTGATAGTGTCACCCTCCTTTTGTATAAAAGTGGTCCATGCACGTCAGACATGTAAACAATGTTGAGGAGGTAGAAAAGAATCCTTAACCTTATCTTGAAAGACCTTCCATGTAGTTTGATGATTTTTACTATGATGCAGGACATTCCACCAAAGTTGAGCCTTCCCTACTAAATAGTTAGTAGCAAATTTTATTTTTTCACTTTCAACATAAGATTTATTAGAATAGAAATCTTCAAATTGTGATAACCATGAAAGAACTAAAGGGCCATCCTTATGGCCATAGAACCATAGAAATTGGTAATTTTTAACACCAATCTTGGAATTCTTGCCATAAGCTTGGGCAGAGACAATAGCTTTTACCACGCTTGCAAGGCTGTCTTCTTCAGATTGCAAGTTCTGAAGTACTTCATAACATTGTCGGATCTTGTTTTGGGCACCTCAAAGTTTGTGTCGTAGGAGCTCCAACCATTGCTCGAGCGATACCTCAGGTAGAGGTGACTCACCAAACTCCTCCATGGTATTTGTAGGGTCCATGGATATGTAGACAAATAAACGCCCTTGTTTGATATGTGAAAACAATTTTGAGATTGCTTGAATTAAAATGGAAAAGGGAAGGGTGATTCTTGGGAATTGAAAAAGTATGAGAGAGATGCAAGTTGTGTTAAATATAAGAAAAGAGAACTAGTGTGACAACACAAAGAAATAGTGTAGTGATAAAACATTAGACTTGTGAAAGTGAGGTTGTGATTCAAGTCCTCCCTCTTTAGTGAATATAAAACTCTTTATTGCCACTCCTTAATTAAAAGGTATTTGCACATAGCCAATAGTTGCCAAGGGAGCCATGGGTTCTAGGGAAGCCAAAGATGTCAAAGTTCTATGCTTTAGTCGACGCCGAAGGAGTAAATGTAGGTTCAAGTTTAGGAAGTGAAATAGAAATAGAAATGAGAATCAAAACTGAAATAGAAATTGAAACTGAAATCGAAACAAAAATAGAAATAGAGATAGGGACAAGGATTGGGATGGGGATTGGGATCAAAATTGGGAATCGAAAATGGACAGTGAAACAAAGATCGAACACCAAAATGAACGAGGTAGGGCCGCTCCGTAGTGATGCGCGTAGTGCTCTCATACTAATATTCCCAAGGTCTTAATTCATGTGCACACAGAGGATACGGGTGTTGAAAACACACAAAAAATAGATATGTGAACAGATGGGACAGTACACAAGATTGGGTGCAATCTCCCCCCATGCACTTTGTTTCGATAGGTCCACAAAGTGCATGTATTTATAGGATTTTTCATTATGCGAAAAATAAGAGTTATAACGAGAAAGGCTTCAAAAAGCAAGCATGAAAGTAAGATGTTGCTCTCTTTTACAAAGAGCCTCTATTTTTATTTACATAAATCATGGTATAAAGCGATCCTTATCTTAACCACTACTTATATATTTTTTTAAAAAAGAACCCTCTTTATGGGTTTATTTACAAACTATATAAAGTATAAACCCGATTATTGGTATCCGGACATATTCAAAATGCCCATGCCCTTTCACACCCTCATGAATCTTCAATTGCTATATCAAAACACCAAAATACATTAATAACTTAATAAATTAACACTCCAACAATTCCTTGTTCAATACATTCCATAATTGATAACAACAATAATTATAAGGGTTTAAAAACTACAAACCTATTTCTTTGATATTTTACTTTATCCTACTACATTTTCTTGTTGGCCAAAAGATAGGGTTAGAAGCTCATTAACATATAAACCCTTTCTAATCCCTCACATTGTACAGTTGGTTAATTTCATTTTGTCCCATTCAACTATCTACTAGGAGGCAATCCCAAAGTCCATATTTCCTTTTGGTGTTTGTTGTGTAAAAATACATCTCTCCCATTCATAATGATAGTGCACCTTAAGTTTCTCAATGTGACCATTACACACTGAGTTTCTTGTAATTGCCAATGGACTTTGATTGTCATTAAGTGTGGTAGTGGTAGATTTGTAACCAACTCAGAAATAATCCATTAAGAATCTCAACCACAATTTAGCCTCACAACTAGAAGTGGCCACATTAGATTACGTCTTAGATTACTTCTTTATCAAATAAGATATGCATGAGCTAACAATCATGAAACAGAAAGCATTTTTGGACAGATAAGTATCATGATAATCAACCTGATCAAAGTCAAAAAAAAATTTGATTGAGCACTATTGATGGTCCCTTATGTTCGAGTTTGAGGTCTATGGAAGCATGAGAACACACAAGGAAGAAGAAGAAGCTTGGAGCACAACAAAATATATTGATGTATTACCAAGTGAATGTACAGAGATAAGTGACTCGTTAGGGTTATAGGCATATATAAAACATGAGGGAAAACAAACCCCTAAAGAGGGAAAAAAGGTCCCCTAGTGGTCCTAAGTGCGTTCACACACATCACTAATGAAATATATCAACAAATCTCCCTTGGGAGTGATGCGGTGAACAAGGAAATGGCACTCATGTATTAGGAAGTGCCAAGCTATGTGGAAAGAGATCAATCCACAAAAGGAAGTAAGCCCAAAGCTTTGAAGAAGGCTTCAAACCTCTCAAGGCATAGCCTTTATGAAAAGATCTGCAATGTTATCATGTGTGGCCACATATGCCAAACTCATCTCCCTAGTAGAGAACCTCTCCATGACATAATGATAATGCACCTCAATGTGCTTTGTGCGAGCATGGAACACATGGTTCCTAGCAACTACCAATGCACTCTGACTCTCAATGAAGATGGTGGTGGTAGAAGAGAGATCAACACCCAAATCAGCCAAAAGGCATCTAAGCCACACACACTCAACAAGCTTCCCTATACCCAACCTCACTATTATAGTTTATGGAATAATGGAATGTTAAATGGATTTTAATGTCTTGAGGTTTCTAATGTGATTGTGTTTTGATTTAGTAGGTGAAGAATCATGAGGGCATGAATGCGCACAGATTTACTCAGATATTTTTAAAGATATTTTAAGATAGTATTTTATATATTTTTGTAAAAATAATAAATCGTTTAGAAAGCAATGTTTTGTAAATAAAGGAGATTATTCATAAGCACATGATATATTTAGGTAGTGATGTGTGTGAACACTCTAGGATCATTAGGGTACTTTTTTCCCTCTTTAGGAGGTTTTTTCCCCCAGTTTGTATATACGCCTATTGCCAAAATAGGCTATTTATCTTTGTACATTCTATTGGTAATACATTCAGTATCGTGTATTGTGCTCCAAGCTTCTTCTTCCTGGTGTTGTTCACGTGCTTCCACAGACGTCTAACTCCAACAATTGGTATCAGAGAAGGTCGTTGCTTCATTTAGGGCATTGTCAACACCTCTCTGGTTGCAGTCGCGGAATCGCACGAATTTTGGTGAGCATACACAATGCTTGTATAGGATATTTTTTCTTTTTGTGCCAAAGATATATACAGAACTCGTCAGGGTGGTTCTATTCAACTTTTTGAGATACAGTCAATTTTTTGCATCAAGGTATTTTAGTCACCGGCCATGGCTGAAAGCTGTGATGTATTCCGCTGTTGAGGATAAGTTGGATGGTACTAACTACCCGTTATGGGATTATATGATGCGACATGTATTGCTTGCAAAAGGACTATGGAACATTGTGTAGGGTGTTGAAAAACATCCTATCACACCTGCAACTGTTACAACTGCAGGTACTGAAGCTGATGCAGGTGTCAAAGATGGTGATGTTCTATAGATTCTTGTTCGTGCTTCAGATTCTGCTCCACCTACTATAGAGAAAATCCGTTGGGATGGTAGTGATTCCCACGCACATGCATTGATAGCTTTGTTTGTCAAACATGCCATTATTCCTCACATTTGCTCTTGCAGAACAACTAAGGATGCTTCTTATACACTTACCACATTGTACTAGGCTGGGAATGAGGCTCGTGTTGCTAACCTCCGAAAACAGTTGGAGAGTGAGCACATGAATGAAGGTGATTATATGGACAATTTTTTGACAAAGATCGAGGATTTGAAGGAACAATTGATTTCCGCTAACGAAGTCCTTCCTAACAATTCACTTGTGCAGACTGTTCTGAATGGTCTTCCTAACTCATATTAGAGTTTTGCTTCTACTCTTTGTTTGATGATGAAAGGCAATCCAAATGCCTTAACATTTGAAGAGTTAGTTTTTGTTTTGTTGCAAGAAGACCAGTCTAGGCAGAACAAGTCTATTATGTGTGTTGCAGATCAAGCTTTCTTGGCTAGTCAGAAGGGCAAAGGTAAATGGAGCTCTGGAGCTCTTCTACTAGTAAGCAGAAATCTGCAAATGCTGTACATTCGAAGAAGGAAGATAAAGATGAGAAGAAATAAAAAAAGTAGAAATTGTTTTGCAAATATTGTAAAGCAAATGATCATGTTATTAAGAGTTGCCCAAAACTGGCTGCTAAAGAGGCAAAGAAGAAGCAGGCTGGAATGGTTCTTGTAGAGGTCTTCACACCGAAAACAAAGTCTACTAATCTTGTCCAGAATGAAGAATGGACGTTTACTACTGTTTTTAGTTTTGACCCATCTTCTCATGAGCAGTGCATGTGTGCAGTAGACTCATATGTTTGGTACATTGATAGTGGGGCAACCACATATATTACTTTGTAGCATAGTTTCTTCACTTCACTCGAGCCTCCCCTACAAGGAATATTGTCACATCTGCCAACAACTCCTCTTATCTAGTGGTGGGAGTTGGTAAGATCATTTTGATACTGCTGATGGTAGTTCTTTCACTTTATCAGATGCTTTATTTGTACCAAGGATCAAAAAAAATTTGTTATTAGTTTCTACATTAGCCAAGATTGGCTTGGCTGTGAAATTTGTTGATGACAGATATAAAGTTCATGATCTGTCAAGTGGCAACGTGATTATTGCTTCTAGCATTTTATGTCGTGGGCTGTATAAGCTCATAGATTGTGAAAGATTCATGAATGATTTAGCATGTGCAGTACATGATTCTTAGGCTATGTTAGATGCAAAGCTTTGGCATGCACGCTTTGGTCATCTAAATTTTACTAGTTTGCTATGCCTGCAGAAAATATGAAATTGTGTCCTCTTTGCCCAAACTTGAGGCACCCGGTAAACATGTATGTAAAGGCTGTATTTTAGGCAAAATGCAGCGTTCCTCCTTTCCAAAAGATGGTTCAATTTGGGATACTCAAAAACTGCAGCTTGTACATAGTGGTCTGTGATCCTATGCAGACACATTCTTTTGGAAACTATCTTTACTTGGTGACTTTCATTGATGATTTTTCCAAGCATGCATGGGTATCTTCACTCAAAGCAAAGTCCGAAGTGTTTATGTGCTTCAAATAGTTTTTGGTTTTGGCCGGAAATCTGTCAGCATGTAAAATCAAAATCCTCTATTCTAATCGAGGGGGGGAATGTATGTCTTTTGACTTTAATGCATTTCTGGACTGAGCTTGGGATAAAACACCAGCGTACAGTGCCGTATACACCTCAACAAAATGGAGTTGTTGAACAAAAGAACAGGTCACTCATGTAGATGGTGAGGTGTACCTACATGCCGAATGACTACTGTTCATAGCATCTATGTGTTTGCAGCTCATCATGGTTGGAATGTACATCAGTTGGACATTACAAAAACATTTTTGAATGGTGACTTGCATGAACAAGTGTATGTTTCTTAGCCTAGTGGCTTTCTGCAGAAAGGGCATGAAAACTAGGTGTCCAAGTTAAAGAAGGCATTATATGGTTTAAAGCAAGCACCACGTGCTTGGTATGAAAGAATACATGCCTATTTGATCACACATGGTTTTGAGAATAGTCCAACTGAAAGCACCTTATATGCTAAGCATGCTAATGATGTGCTTCTGAGCATTGTTGTGTATGTTGATGACATGTTGCTCACTGGTCATCATGACATGCATATTGCTAATTTTAAGGCTGCTTTGCATGCCTCATTTGAGATGTCTGACTTGGGGCATTTGCATCACTATTTGGGCATTCAGTTTCTGCAAGTTGATCATTCAGTTTCTGCAAGTTGATCATTCAGTTTCTGCAAGTTGATGGTGGAATGGCTTTATGTCAAACAAAATATATTGATGTTATTGTTACTGTCCATGTGAAAGGCCAAGTGGCCACCAGACACTTCTTTGTATATGTTTATGTTCTTTAATAAAACATATAGTGGCTTGGTCGGTCATAGAATGTAAGTTTGACCGCATTTGTAACACCTAAGAACCATGTCTTCGTGCTCCCTGAGTACTGTGTTTTTTTTGCGTATTCTGCAGCCTTTGTGTGGAGTATTGTGTGTGGCCTTAGGAGCTCGGTTTTCTACTGTGAGGATATCCTTGTGGAGCTCTCAACAAGGAGAGTGCATTGTGGTGCATCACCATCAAAATACTTCACTGGTATCAGAGCATTTCGACGCAAAATCTTTGTTCCTTTTGTGCAAGCGAAGTGACCCCCCGGCTTTCTTGAAGGCTTACGACTAAGGCGGCGACCAAGGCATATACCTTGGCATACCTTGTCATCCGAGTCAATGGAGTTACCGTTGGCATCGTTGGCTACACACGAGGGAGGACCTCAAGGATCAACGAAGATAGAGGTTCCTGGTACTTCCCGGGAGGTCACCCATCCTAGTAATGTTCCCTCGGAGCTCGCTTAACCGTGGCAATCTCTTTCCACTAAGCTACACTCTTGTGGTGTCTGAATAAGGAGAAATACTAAGGTTAACATTACCTTGAACATGTTTTGGTCCTTCAAAGCTTCATTCTTTTCTTTCAGAACCATTTTTGAAGCCTTTTTGGGGTGTTTTTTTGGAGCCATTTTGGAGTACTTTCGCACATAGTTTTATTCACATAGGTCCAAGAACATCAAGAAGAGTGTTCTTTGTACTTCTTTGACAATCAATATCAACCTTTGGGGATGCGTTTCTAGCCACGCTCATAAAACTACAGGTTTCTCGAAAGGTTTTCAGTTTTGGTGCGAGTAGCCGCTGCAAATTTATGCAGGTTTTTTGCGCATAAAACATCAGAGTTGACAGACACCTATAGGTGTTGTTGACTAGTTCTTGGACTGAGCATCAGCCTTTTAGTGTCATTTTAATGCATATATTGAGCACATACACACCATGTACGCTTCTGTGGATACCGCCTATGTACGTCCATGTGGTTATGTTTTTTGCATAAAGCCTTTTACGTTTGATAAAGAGGGTTGTGGTGAGGTTTTCTTAACTTTGAGACACCCAGATGTCGGGGTCTCTTCGGTGATGCACATGGAAGACTTACCCAACCTCGCCATAGGAGATGTATGATAGTTGTTTGTAGGTGCTCGATAAGCCTAGTTGGTTTCTATTGGGTAATTAATTATATGTAGTGGAGTCAATGATTCACTATGCAGGTACACATGTCAATACTTGTAGTTTTATGATATTTTGACGATCATCATATGCTCATTTTGTAGAGGATACTCTCGCAAAATTTTTCCAGATTTCTGGTTTAGTCAACTATACAGTGGTCGATTTACTACTTCACACACTTATTCATTGGTGTTTGGACTCTTCTAGCTCCATTATCATTCCATTTAGTTCTCCACCATCATGGAATCAGAGGTCTCAGGCACTTCTGGTGGATCAGGTTCTAGCATGAGTGTTCTGAGGAGGAGCTATAACTTAGAGGGCAAAGACCATTTTGAGATATGAAAATTTGATGGCACAAACCTTGCTCTATGGAAGAATCAGATTAAAGATGTGCTGATTCAAAGGAGGCAATGGAAGCTAATAAATGGAATTTCAAAGAAGCCTGCTGACATGGATGAAGATGATTCGGATGAGCTAGATGAAATGGCCAGGTCTACCATTCACTTGCACTTGGAAGATAATGTTTACTTTACAGTATTAGACTGTGAAAGTGCAGAGGAGCTTTGGAAGAAATTATGCAATACATATGAAAAAGAGATGGCATCAAATAAAGTGTATCTAGTGAGAAAATTATATGACCTTTGCATGAAGGACAGAGATAGTGTTGTTGCTCATCTAAATGAGTTTGATGCTATATTCTCCGAGTTACAGGCTTAGAAAATGGATATGGATAATGAAATGAAAGCAATATTGTTGTTATGCACCCTACCATCATCATGGGGTATGTTTTGCACAGCTATTAGCAATAGTGCACCTCGTGGTAAACTCATCTATGATGACATATGTGGAGCACTCTTGAATGAGGAGATTCATAGAAATTCTATGGTTGGCACTCAAAGTGGAGATGCAAGGGCTTTGGTGTGCAGAACAAGACGAGGAAGGAGGAGATGGAGGGAGAGAGAAGAGAGGAAAGACGTGCGGATATGCGTGGGAGCCTCGAAACCCACATAATGAACTCTCTTGAGGCAACGCTCTATATATGATGTGTATATATGAATATGGGGGTAAGGTCACATGACCCTTACATCCCCAACAATCTCCTACTTAAGGGTCAATGTGACCATAAGTGGTAACATATACAAAGAATGATGTAGGACTATACAATAATGTACAGGAAGAGTCCGGATCTCTACCCATACTAGATCAGCCTACACCAACTGCCTCGAACAAGGTGTATCCATGCACCTCAAACTGATCTAGACTCATATCGATAAGAGTCGAGCTCACATATGACTGATGCAAGAACTGATGAAGTTCCTGCAAAGCTTCCACTCTCTCTATGCCTATGTCAATCATCGAACGACTGACAACTCCAAGTGCAAATGCTCCAATAGCAACTGCAATGTCTGGTCTCGAGCATAAAAACTC
Source organism: Ceratopteris richardii (assembly GCA_020310875.1). Lineage (NCBI taxonomy): Eukaryota > Viridiplantae > Streptophyta > Polypodiopsida > Polypodiales > Pteridaceae > Ceratopteris > Ceratopteris richardii. The sequence goes on from CM035434.1 coordinate 114,430,564, forward strand.
ATACATCAGACTCCCGAATGCTAACAAAACATGTGCTATCCTGGCTAACCTAAGCATGTCAGCCATGCCTATATCCAAGGCATCTAAAGCACCATCGTCAAGACCAACATGTCTTCGACATATCTCTGTCAATATCTGGCATGAGTGAATCCAAGAATGACTGCATAACTGCTGACTCCTCAGCATCTAAATCAACCATGCTCGCAACCAAGGATGTATCTAGCTGTGCATCCTGAGAGCTAGTATGCTCTGGTATACACTGTGTATCATAAGAGCTATCATGCTCTACCACACCAAGTGTATCATCATGCTCCACATGAGCTAACTGCACAAAATCAACACGAAGGTCAAACTGATGATCACACTCTAACTGAGTATAATCATAATGCTCTACATGAGCATCCACATCATGCTCTAAAGCATCTGAATGATCATCCGAAGTGTGCTCCATATGAGCATCCATATGATCAAGAAAATCATTCTCTATATAAGCATCATGAGCATCTGAAATATGCTCTACATGTGCATCCATCTGAGCTTTTGAATCCTGCCATACATGTGCATCATGAATATCCATAGACCTATCTGTAGGTACATAAAATGAGACATGACGAGTCTCACATCGCACATAAGGCTGAACTCCCATTGAGACGAGACTGTCTCTCACATGAAGTACCTGCAGTGGATACATGTGCCCAATCCTAGCACCTCTAACAAGCATAAGCTGTCCCAACTGCAACTGAAAATGATGCTCACCAAGGAATGCATAACATCTGCTCTCCTATAACTGGCTAACTGAAATCAAGCTCATAGGGAATGAAGGCACATAGCGTACATGTCTGAGCATAAGTGATGCTCCACTAGGTAGCATAAGGCATACATCTCCTGCACCCTCAATGTCATATGTCGTACCATCAGGCATGTGCACACATCCACGACTCTCACCTGAGAATCGGCAGAACCACTCACGATGTGGAGTAATATGAAAACTGGCTAATGCATCAAGCAACCAAGCCATATGTGTGCTATCCAATGAACAAGAGGAATCATAAGATGAACCATATGAGAAAGTGATATCACCATCACTGGCATAATCAACTGCCATAGACTCTCTTGAAACCACTACCTGATCTACATCACGTGCATGTCTCTGATGTCGTCGTCGCATCCGCCTGAAGCAACGTCGTTGAATATGGCCCTCACGACCACAATGCCAACATCGAAATCGTCGATGTGATCTATGTCTCACATGAGTCAATGGACTCACATACATATCATGTAGTCTCTGCCATAATGCACTACTCGTCTCCTCATACATAACAGACTCATATATAGAATCCACAAGCTGTAATTGGATAAGATATAGACCACAATCCCACTATATATCCATGATCAAACTCATGATGACATAAACCTCAAAAAAGAGTATATCACAATGTCACCTTACATGCCAAACATATGACAAGATCATGCTCTACTCTCATATGGAGGAGCTACCACAATGATCATACATGTACAATGCTTTGAAGCTCTGAAAATAAGAGCTTGAACACCATAAATTCTCTCTCGAAGAAGTTCCAAAGCAAATTCAACCTCCAAGTGCAATTAGGGTTCTTATAGTGAAAATGTGTTGCTCTGTGTTTTGCTGTTTTAGAGGTGATAACCTCTGAATCTGAAACTTTGGTCTTCAGCAAACTTCAAGATCTGAGTCTTGGCTACGTAAGGAGATAAAGAACACCTCAATCGGAGGTGCGTAGCTCAAGTTATGCTTAAGACAAGCACCTGCTATCAATTTCACTATCACCTACAACACTACTACTCTGTATTTTGCAGTTTCGGTGACTTTGCACTGAGAGTCTGAATCTAAGTTCTTGTACAAAGTTGTAGCTATCTTTCCAAGCTACGAGGAGCAAGTTGAATCATCGCATTCCGAGCTGTAGAACTCAAGTTATGAAAAAAAAACCGACCTGCTATCCTACTCAATGTAGATTCGCCTTCTACAATTCTCTGCGTTTTTTGAATTTTCGGCACTTCAGAAGTCCAAAGCAGGTTCTACGCCCTTCTGTGAAGTTGTAGCTCTCTGTGTTAGCTACGTAGAAAATTTCAAAACGCATCAATCTGAGCTTCGTAGCTCGAGTTATGACCGAAATACTGAACAGTTGTCAAGAGATGCCGACCTGCACTTCTACCTCTTCTCACCTAAGCTTCCATTGAAGCTTCTTGCACACAAGGCCTCAACATGCTCTGATACCAATGAAGGGCTTTGGTGTGCAGAACAAGAGGAGGAAGGAGGAGATGGAGGGAGAGAGAAGAGAGGAAAGATGCGCGGATATGCGTGGGAGCCTCGAAACCCACATAATGAACTCTCTTGAGGCAACACTCTATATATGATGTATATATATGAATATGGGGGTAAGGTCACATGACCCTTACATCCTCAACACATACAATGTTCGTGATTCTTATCAAGGAAAGAATCAGCAACAAGGCAGGAGCAAGAACAAGGAAAAGAATGGTCCACGGATTAAGAGTAGAAGTAAATCAAGGAAGAGGGATATCGAATGCCATTATTGCCATAAGAAAGGACATATGAAGAAAGAGTGTTATGCATTAAAGAATGCTAAAGGGAAAGGATTGAATGTTGATGGGCATGTTAAACAGTTACCTGCACCATCTACTTCGGCTATGAAGATTGAAGAGGTTAATGCTATTTATGATGATGCTGATGTGTTGACACTTGATAGTACTATGCCAACTAAGGCTCTCATGGCTGATTCTCTTTCCCACACATGGCTAATAGATTCTGGTGCTTCTTTCCATGTGACACCACACAGAGAACGGTTCTCTAAGTATGTAGTAAAGTCTCTTGGTACCGTGACACTTGGTGACTCTTATCAGTGTGATGTTGTGGGGATTGGAGATGTGGTTGTGCAGTTCATTGATGGTTCCAAATTTACTATGCATAATGTACGCCATGTACCTCAGTTATCACGCAGTTTGATGTCTGTTGGTCAACTTGATGACCTTGGCTACAAGGTGGTCTTCTATGCTCAGTCCTTGTGTATATCAAAGGGAAATATGGTTATTGCAAAAGGAAGCAAAGTTGGCTCACTTTATCCTTTATTTGTATCATAGAAATAACACTTGTTAGTTGTTACTGAACAGCCTATGGCTTGTATTTGGCATGGTCATTTGGGCCATATATCTCGTAGTGGAATGGAGAATATTTCTCGTTTTGGCTACTTACCTGTGTTATCTTTCTTTGATTTTTCATTTTGTGAGCATTGTCAATATGGAAAGCAAACAAAAAATGTGCATAGAATGCACATTGACTCTTCAATTCAGCCTTTAGATCTCATTCATACAGATGTGTGTGGTCCTATGCCTACTAGGTCCTTAGGTGGTTCTCTTTACTTTGTCACTTTCATAGATGATGCTACTAGAAAAGTCTGGGTATATCCTATAAAATCGAAGGATGAGGTATTCCCTACTTTCAGAAAATGGCTTGCTTCAGTTGAGACTGAAAAGGTATCAAGCATTGGCAGGTGATTAAGCACATCTTTCGCTACTTGAATGGTACCCGACTACTTGGATTGTTTTATCCCAAGGGAGGATCACTACTGCCAAATTTGCATGCTTTTTCTAACAGTGATTGGACTGGTTGCTATGACATGTGTGTCCACCAATGGCTTTTGCTTCATGCTTGGTAGTTCATGTATATCTTGGTTGAGCAAGAAGAAGGCTGTTGTGGCCACTTCTAGTTGTGAGGCTGAGTATAGGGAAGCTTCCACAACAATTGTTGAGTGTGTGTGGCTGAGACGCCTTATGGCTGATTTGGGTGTTGGTCAGTCTTCTACCACCACCATCTTCATTGACAGTCACAACGCATTGGCAGTTGCGAGGAACCCTGTGTTCCATGCTCGCACTAAGCACATTGAGGTGCATTATGATTATATAAGGGAGAGGTTTTCTACTGGGGAGATCAGCTTGGCATATGTGCCCACACAGGAGAACATTGCAGACCTTTTTATGAAGGTAATGCATAGGGAGAAGTTTGAAGCTTTCCGCAAAGCTTTGGGCTTACTTCCTTTTGTGGATTGATTCGACATAGGTTGGCACTTCCTTATACATGATTGCCAGATCCTTGTTCACCGCATCACTCCTAGGGGGGATTTGTTGATATATTTAGGTAGTGATGTGTGTGACCACTCTAGGACCACTGGGGTACTTTTTTTCCCTCTTTAGGAGGTTATTTTCCCCCTGCTTGTATATATGCCTATTTCCCTAATGGGCTACTTATCTTTGTACATTCTAGTGGTAATACATTCAGAATTGTGTGTTGTGCTCCAAGCTTCTTCTTCTTCCTTGTGTTGTTCACGTGCTTTCATAGACGTCTAACTCCAACAGTGATGTGTGTGAACACTCTAGGACCTTGAGGGCACTTTTTTCCCGCTTTAGGAGGTATTTTTCCCCCGGCTTGTATATACACCTATTGCCCTAACAAGATACTTATCTTTGTACATTCTAATGGTAATACAATTAGTATTGTGTGTTGTGCTTTAAGCTTCTTCTTCTTCCTTGTGTTGTTCACATGCTTTTGCAGACATCTAACTCCAACAAGCACATGCTTTTCGAAGTGCTGCTCTCATGTATCTTTTGTTTAGGATGTAATGAAAATACCTATAAATACACATACTATGAGAGACTCATCCATCAAAGTATGTGGGGGGAGATTGTACCCAATCTTGTGTTAAGTCTTGTCTCTCTCTATTTTATGTGTGCTCTTGTGAGATTTCATTATTGTATTATCTTTGCATACATGCATCTACAAGATCCAATTTACAGTGGTATCAGAGCTTGTGCGCATCTGCGGAGGTGTAGTTCTCAATGTTCATTCACGATTCAGCACCTATTTTGGTTCGTCTATTCTTTTCTGGTTGGTTGTGTTTTTCAATTCACATTTTCTTTTCACCAATGTTTTTTGAATCCTCTACTGTATACTTTCTACTATTTACTGTTACACTATGCATTGTGCATTGTCACACTGATCATTGTGCACTGCGCACTCTGACACTATCACACTATTCAGCATGCAATGTGCCCTATCATAGTTCGGGTTTGGTTTATTTATCAATTTGTTTTATCAATTTGGTTACTTTTATAGCTTACTTTAAGGCATCGACTAAGGCATAGAACTATGACATAACTATGGCATCTTTGGATTCTTTGGCACTCATGGTTCTCTTCATTCCCCTTGGTTTTGTTGGTTATGTATGAACCCTCTCTACCCAATGAGTGGCAATAAGAGCTTATTTATTTCCCTATTTCGAATGTAGGGGATTTGAATCCACCACCTCTCATTTGAAAGAGATATGCTTTATCCACTAACCTATTCTCACGTGTTGATACCCTATTTCTTTTAACTTATATTTAACATTTCTTCTTTCTCTCTCTTCCTTTTTACATTTCCAAGACAAAACCTTTCCTTTTCTATTTCAATTCCAATATTGATAAAAAAAATTCACATGTTTAGTTCTATATAAGGCCATGGACCCTACCCATACTATAGAGGATTTTGGTACATCATCCCTACCTAGGGTCCGCTTGAGCAACAATTGGAGTTTTTATAGCACAAACTGCAAGATGCTCAAAATAATAAAAGAATGCCATGCTTACTCCAACAAATGCAAAGTGAGGTAAACAACCTAGTTAGGATGGTGAAGCCATTATCATCGCTTAAGAAGAAGGCACACACTCCAAGATTGGTGCCAAAAATTTCCAATTTTCTCAATTCGATGGGTGAAAGGATGTCCCAATTTGATTACTTTTATTTTGATTAATCACATTTCAAAATTGAAAAAGTGAAATTTGTTGCTAATTATTTGGTGGGTAAAGCCCAATTATGGTGGAATGTTTTACAACATGCACCAACCGCCCCACCACATGGATCGCATTTCAAGAAAAGATCAAGGAGTCCTTCCTTCCTCCCAATTCCACTTTCATGCTTGCGATGATGGAAAACTTTCATGCTTACACTAATTGCTTTTGGCAATGTCTACTACTTATTCGTTCATTTGAAACAGTTCCTGAAGATGCCTTGCAACGGAAGTATGAAGATGGTTTGGAGATGGAATACAAGCCAAAATTAACACACTACATCCTATGACCCTCTATGAAGCTATCTCTTTTGCACATGATGTTGAGAAGGAGTTTCAGTCAATCACCAAGTCCATTCGCTTACAACAAACATGTCAACGACAACAGCCAATCAAGCCCAATTTTCCTTTCAAGCGTACTTTCACTACTTTTTCTTCCCCTATTTTTTAGGTCCCTCCTCAATCCAAATTTCTCACCATTACACAAGATGACCCCTTACAACCTACAAAACCTCCAACCCTTCAAACTACGATGATGGATGCTCAACAAAAAAGGCTTCGTATCACTTGCTGGCATTATGGTAAGTTTGTTCATACTAAAGCTAAATGTAAGTTGCCACATAACAATATGAAACTTGTCAGAGTTCAAGTACACAACATGGGGGTGGTTCATGAAAACATTCAATGTTATTGGACCAAAGAGGCATCGGAAAAAGATCTAAGTACATTGGGTAATGAAATTTCTATCCATTCTTTACTTTGCATGCAAGGTACTATTAATGGTAAAGTTGTTAATATTTTACATGATGATGGTAGTTCTCATGATTTTATTTCTTATACACTAGTGCAAGATCTCCAATTAAACCCACTTCCTTATGTATAAAGTTAAGGCTACATTTCAAGGAAATAGATATAATGTTACAAGTAAAGTGCATAATGTTCAGATTCGTATAGGTTCATATGTACATGAACTCACATTCTTAATTGCTTCTTTGCAGTCCTATGATGTTATATACTTGACATGCCTTTTCCTCATCATTACAATCCATGCATTAATTATCATATACACATAGTTAGTTTTAAGTTTAACAATCAAGATGTTTCTTTGTTTGCAATGTATGACTTCCAACCATTTCCATTAATTAGTCATACTCAAGTAAAAAGTGCATTTAGCAAAGGCTACAATCCATGTGTTGTTTTTGTCAATAAGATAGCTGATTATACACGTAGACTTCCTAATGCACATAAATCATTTATGGCTTTCTATAAGGATTGCTTTATGGTTGATTTTCCTTCTAAACTGCCACATTCTAGGGGATCTCTTGACCATAGTATAGACTTAATTCCTGGTAGTTCTCCTTCACATAAAGCACCTTATAGGCATGGACCTTTACATAAAAAAGAAATAGTTAATCAAGATAAAGATCTACTCCACAAAGGACTTATAAGGCCTAGTTCTTCACCCTTTGGAGCACTTGTTCTCTTAGTAAAGAAGAAGATGTGCATTGAATATAGAGCACTCAATAAGATCACAATTAAAAATAGATATCATATTCCTAGGATAGATGATTTGCTAGATAGACTTCGTGGAGCACATATCTTTAGCAAAATTGATCTTAAATGTGGGTATCATTAGATACATATGACACAAAATGATATTTATAAGACTGCCTTTAGAACTCAAATTGGTCAGTTTGAATTCATGATAATGCCTTTTGGACTCATTAATGCACCTGCTACATTTGTGCATATGATGAATAACATTTTCCTTGATTACCAATCTTTTCTTCTTGTTTTCTTTGATGATATAGTTGTCTATAGTGAGAATGAAAATGACCATGAAAATCATTTATCAACAGTCTTTAATTTGGTATGCAAAAATAAACTTTACACAAATCCTAAAAAGAGTTCTCTTTTTTCAAAAAGAATTAGAATATTTAGGACACATTGTTTCTAGTCAAGGCATTCATGTAGATCCAAAGCAAATTAAAATAATTGAAAGGTGGCATGTACCTCAATCTGTGAATGATGTATGCTCTTTTCTAGGGTTAGTTAGTTTTTGTAGAAAGTTTCTAAAGGTTTTTCTCATTTAGCACTTCCACTCACATTATTATTGAAGAAAAAAGTTTAAATTTGCATGGGGATTAGCACAACAACAATCTTTTGAAAAACTCAAAGATGCACTTTCTCATGCACCTATTTTACAATTACTAGATTTTGCACAACCTTTCCATGTAGTTATAGATGCTAGTGGTTTAGGTATAGGTGTTGTATTAATGCAAAATGATCATCCCATTGCATTTGAAAGTAGGAAATTTAAACCTTCTAAAAAGAATTATAGTACATATGATAAGGATCTCTTACTTGTTGTGCATGCTTTAAAAATTTGGAAACATTTCCTTACGGGTTTTGAAGTTCTAATCAAAACAGACCAAAATCAATTAAACATTTATTAAATCAACAATTGATTTTTGAAAGATACATTAAATGGGCTTCGTTCAGACAAAATTTTTAGCCTATAATTTAATATCAATCTGGAAAAGCTAATGTTATTGTTGATGCCCTTAGTCATTTCCCATCCCCACAAACAAATATTGTTTCATTCAATAATATTTCTGCTATTCATATTCATTCATTTCATGACATGATTCCTACTTATGCATCTGATTTGTATTTTTCACAAACATGGACTGCTTTCAATAATTCTACACAATCTAATGAGGAACACTACACTTTTAGTAATGGATTCTTGTATTTCCAACACAAGTTATGCATCACACAAGTTTTTAGAGATTTTTTTATGAAAGAGATGCATGAACCACCATACATGTGTCATAGCACTACAAGAATAACGGGGGCATAGTGACACCCTCAATCGAAAAAAGAAAGTGAGGATTATCGCTTATGCGACACTTCTATTAGAAAGCATCACATAAGTGATGCCCCAAAAGAAGAATAAAGAAAAATAAACCCAGAGCATTGCATAAGTGATGTCAAGCATCGTTATATGCTACTAATAAAGACCATCGCTAATAGCATCGAAGACTAGATGCTTGTAGCGATGGACACATACATACACACATACATATACACATATACACACACAAACATACACACATATACACACATACACATACTCACACATGCATACACACACATACACATATACACATACACATACATATATCAATACTTTCACATACACACACACATGCATAAACATGCATATGCATACATACATGCATAAACATTCAAATGCATACACACACATACATACACACATATGCACATATGCACACACAAACACACTATACAAACACATGCATATACGCACATACACATATGTATACACACATGCACATACATACACAAACATATACATACACACACACGTGCATACATACTCATATGCATTTGTACACACAAATGCATATGTATACATACATAAGCACAAGCACATACACACATATGCATACACACACATACACATATACACATACACATACAAATACTTAACATACATACACACACATACACTCACATGCATACATACACATATAGATACTTACACATACATACACATACACATACAGATACTTACACATACATACACACACATGGACACACATATACATATACACATACACATACACATATACACATACACATACATACACACACATAGACACGCACACATACAGTCACATGCATACATACACTCACATGCATACATACACACACATGCATACATACATACACACATGCATACACACACATGCACATATACACATACACATATACACGTACACATATACACATACAGATACATACAACACATATACACATACACATACACATACACACATACAGCTACATACACATACATACACACACATAGACACACACACATACACTCACATGCATACATATACACATTCATATGCATACATACATACACAAATGCACACAGATGCATACACACACATACACATACACATATAGATACTTGCACATATACATACACACATGCACATAGACATACACACATACACTCACATGCATACATACACGTAGATGCATACACATGCATATGCATACATACAAAGACAAATGCATACACACACATGCACATACATACACACATATGCATACACTGACATACACACACACATATACACATATCCACACACATACATACACATACACACACATATATGCATACACACATACACATATACACATACACATACACATATAGATACTTGCACATATACATACACACACATAGACACACACACATACACTCACATGCATACACATGAATATGTGTACATACATAGACACATGCATACACACACATGCACATACATACACACACATACATACACACATATACACACATACATACACACATACACACATACACACACATATGCATGCACACACATACACATATACATGCACACACACATAGACACACATGCATACACTCACATGCATACATACACACACATGCATACACATGCATATGCATACACACACATAGACATACACACATACACTTGCACATATACATACACACATATGGACACACACACACATACACTCACATACACCCTTTCATGCGCATTACCCTTTGCAACAAGCCTAGCCTTATACCTATCAACTGCTCCATCAGGCTTACACTTGAGCTTGTATACCCACTTGGTGCCAATGGCCTTCTTGTTAGGAGGCAAGTCACATAAAGACCATGTACCATTTTTCATGATAGCATCATATTCTGATTGCATAGCAACCATCCAATTTTTAGAATTTTGTGCTTCGTAAGATGAAACAGGCTCATTCTCATCATAGAGACTAGAGGCAGCCATATCTTAGCAATCTAATGCAAAAGAGGCACTATGAGAGCCAGAACGAGTACGATATGACAAAGGTGCATCTAATTTGCTGTCATGCAAAGTCTACACTAGCCATTTTGGTATATTTTTTGCCTCCTCAATATCAGCTCTCTCATCACCAAGTGCATCATGTAAATCTGCATCATCGCATGAAACCTAAAAAGGCTGAAAAGTTGGCTCATTTGGACCAGCACTAGACTATCCACCTATAAAGAGAGGCAGCAAGGTGTCATACATGTCTTTGGAGCTAACAGATGTCTCCTTAGTACATGAAAGTAGTGGTTGAATAACATCTTCCACAAAAACAACATCACATCTAACAAAAATGCATTTTGTTTGTGGATGATATAGATGATAGCCTTTGCTTTCAGAACAATACCCAACAAAAATACATGTCAATACTTTATCATCCAATTTTTTGCATTGTTGTTCATGCACCAATGCATATGCCAAACAACCAAAAACACACAGATGAGCAACATATGATATACAACCATGCCAAGCCTCATATGGAGTGATAGACTGCAGTCCTTTAGTGACCTCTTAAGTACATATGTTGCACACATAATAGCCTGATACCAATTGTTGGATTTTGAGTTTGCGGAAGCATGCGAACAACACAAGGAAGAAGGTGAAGCTTGGAGCACAACACACAATACTGAACGTATTACCACTAGAATGTACAAAGGTAAGTAACCCATTAGGGCAATAGGCATATATACAAGCCAAGGGAAAAAACCTGCTAAAGAGGGAAAAAAGTGCCCCGGTGGTCCTAATGTGTTCACAAACGTCACTACCTAAACATATCAACAATGATATGGTGCAAATCTCTTGTGAATCACCATAAAATCCTATAACAAATATTCAATAACTTAGTTTAGAAAGTGAGTCCCTCTGTCGATTACCAGGTCTATAGGTAATCCATACCTTGTAAAGACATTTGCAAATAAGAACTTTGCAGTCATGTGTGCATCATTCCTTTTGGTAGCCTTAGTATGTATGTATGTGGTGAGATAATTTATTGCTACTATAATGTAATCGGCATGAGTGCCTTTAACTGGGGGTTAATGGGTCATACAAAATCTATACCCTACTTAGAGAATGCACGTCCTCCCATCATGGATTTCAATGGCATCTCATCTATGGGAGTAGGAAACTGAGCTCTTTGGCATACATCACATCTCTTCACATATGTATGTGCATCCATATGAAGAGTGGGCCACCATAATCTTGAGAATAGTATGGCCTTGATTATTTAGTCAGGGCCAAAATGACCTCATATAAGACCCTAGTGCAAAATTTCTAATATGCTTAGGTAGTCGCACTCATGAACACACTATCGAGTATCCATCTCTTCCTCTTTTGTATAGATTATCACCAATAAGTGCATAGTCTTGAGCTTCTTGCTCTAGAATCCTTTGTCTTGCTATGGTCATTCCTTGAGGGAATGTGTTCGTCCTCAAGTATGTTACCAGTGGTTCACTCCATTCTGGTGTCAGAAACGCATGGTACATAGTGGCATGCTCCACTAGTGGTCTTTCACAATAGACTGGGCATTCCTTGCATAGTGTATAGATGTTTGTTTCCATAGAAGGCCAATACACTCCTAATCTATGCAATCTGCAATGTGTGGTGTTTCGAATGATGTTTCTCTAATGCACCTACATGTGCTAATTGCAACCATTTCTCATGCTCCAATTCCTCTACGCAACAAGTAAGGATCTTTTTGTTATCTTGCTTGTAAATGCTTACTTGCCAGTATTTGGTATCGTTCTGACTTGGTGATCTCTTCTTTGTTGATCCTAGCTCTAGGATTCTTTGGTCCAAACGTGAGAATAGGGATAATAGGCTTGGCCCATGTTGGTGCTACTTCAAGATTAAACAAATACGCATCAAGTAAATCATTGACTATTCCTTGAGGGGCTTCTCCTATGGTCAATCATGAAAGGAGGTCAGCTCTAAGGTGGGTCTTTACTTTTCTAACTACCACTTTAAAGTCGTACTCCATGAATAGCAAAAACCAACGTATTAATCTACCCATGTTACAAGGTTTGTTTACAAGATATAGCAATGTTTGATGGTCTATGAAAAACTTGAACTTGTTTGCCAACAAATAGTGTCTAAATTTCTTCACTCCATAAATCATTCCTAATCCTTCGCATTTTTTGGTGGTATAATTTCTCTCTACTTCATTTAAGTGTCTACTTGTGTATGCTATGGGGAGATCTATATTGCTCTCATTCGTAGATTGTGCTAGCACACACCCTATGGCATAGTTGGATGCATCCACATGTACATGGAATGGTCTACTCCAATCTGGTGTCATTAAAATGGGTGCTGAACACAAACATTGTTTGAGTTCATTGAATGATTTCTCACATTCATCTATCCATTCAAACTTAGTCAAAAGTGAGTACAAAGGCTTTTCAACGATAGCATACATGTGTATGAAGCATCAATAGTAACCACAATGCCCCATGAAAGCTTGTATTTCCTCCACATTTTTTGGCCTAGGTAGGTCTGCAATTACTCTAACCTTTTCTTCATCCATCGAGATTCCATTCTTTGACACTATATGTCCTAAAAACTTGTCTTGCTTGACCATGAAATCACATTTTTCTTGGTTCAAGCAGACCTGATATTCTCTACATTTGTCAAAGAATTTCTTTAATTTAGGGATATGGGTTTGTCTCATGTTAGAATGAGCACATAAATCATCCACATAGACTTCCAATTTCTTTCATAAGAACTCCTTAAAAATGTGACACATCAACCATTGTAAAGTAGCACGTGCATTTGTTAACCCAAATGACATCACACAAAATGCAAATATGCCCCATTCTGTGAAAAAAGCCATCTTGTGCTGATCTTTAGGAACAATGGCTACCTGATTGTAGCCTAAGAATCCATCAAGGAAGCTGTAAACTTCCTTGCTTGCCACTCGTTCTAATAAGTGCTCCGTCATAGGAAGTAGATAGTTGTCTTAGATCGTAGCGGCATTAAACTTTTTGAGGTTAATACACACACACAATTTTTCATTTTTCTTGGGCAGTACCACAATGGGTGATACCCATTCAACATGCTCAGTCTCATAGTTGAATCCAACTACTATTTCTTCTTTAATTTTGGCAGCATAATTGTCATTATAGGTGTATGGTTTTTGTTTTGAAGGCTTGGCTTCTAGAGTCATGGGAATTCTATGGGAGCATATATATGGGTTCACTCTTTTCAAACTATCTGGGTTCACTCACTTTCAAATCCTTGTAGCTTCATGCAAAAACATCTCTATAATCTCACACTAGGGTTGTCAAATCTTTGTTTTCTTCCTCTGTCAAATCATGCCCTATATATGTGCATTTCTCCTCTTCTTCTTCAATCGTAACCACTATCTTCTTATTCTTCTCTCGATTATCGTGTGCTTCTCCTAAGCTTGCCTCTTGTTTAGGCATCCGTAGGATGATTCTTTGATCTTCTATTTCATATCTTTTAAAGTTCTCCAGGACTTTCATTAGGGATTCTTCTTCTTCTGTCCTAGGTGACTTCTTTCTTTCTCTCTTGTGCTTATTCTTGTTGCTACCTATAAGTGACTTGATCTGTTCAATTTGATTCTCCTTTCCTACCTTAGGGGTGATGGCTTCTACAAAATAGAGATATTCCTCTTATGACGAGCAGAAGGGTTCCATGACAATGGATTCTAAGTCGTCATTGCATGTTTCACCTAGTTCTTGTGTCAGCTAGAATAGGCTCATCTTTCATGGGTTATATCATAAAGATGGAAATGTTATATCCATCGTCATCATAGTGAGGGGTCCATTGTTTTCATTTACCACTATGTCCATGGTGGCTAAAATCTATGCCCAACCAATTCCTTGTCTAGGAACACTATGGGTGCATAAGCAGGATCTTGAAGGGTACACAGATGCCATTCGGAGCCTAAAGTCCCATCTTTCAATCTTTCTTCTTCTTGTTTACCTATCTTACACATCCATAGATGAGTGTCCTTGTGCAACCATGAAGGATCTGATTCTAAGGATTGCACCCACTTTGTTTCCTTGGGCATCCTATGGATGGTGTTCCACTGTAATGGTGGCACATCACGATGAGAATAATCTTTGAGGTTGACTTTGATAGTCACTCCTAAATGTTGTAGGTACGAAGAGTTGGTTCCCCAATCTTGTATGATTTGCAACTATTGCATGAATGGGCATCCCAAGATCATCTCATAAGCATGATTCTTTCCAAACTCACAAATGGTAAAGGTGTGCTCAAACTCTACACCACAAGTGGTGAGAGATATTCCTTCCAATAAACCTAAGGGTTTGTCAATATGACCATCTACCATTTGAAGTTTCATTCCTATGGGTCTTAATGTTGGCTTGCCCCAATGTTTCCATAAGGAAGTGGTGGCAATGGCTACTCCAGTGCCTGAATCTAGGATTGCTTTGGTGGTGTAGCCTTGGTAGGTTATTGGAAGATAAGTATTACCTTGTTCTCCTTCACTCATATCTCCAACCCTTTCAATGGGTATTCCTGGCACTCTCTTGTGTGAACCTTCCTTAAAGTGGGTAGAAGCTATCTTTGGTAACTGATTTGCTACATGCTTCCACAACTCGGGTTTAATCCCTCAATAATTCTTCTAAAGTGAGGTGACACTTCACTTTAGTGTTATTTATTACATCTGTGTTCCTAGGAATTACTGATTCCTCATTCTTGACAAGTATGGTGGATGCTCTCATACTGATAGACTTAGCTTCCCAAGGTCCAATGAACTGCGGTAATTCTTGCAAAGAATTAGATTCAAAATTTGTGTGTTCACTAGGTTGCTCCTTCTCTAGTTCATCATATATAGAGGGTATTTCTTGGGGAAATTGTTCTTATAATTTATCTATCTTTTGAATTGGTGGGTGGGTTTCTGGCTCTGACTCCCATTTCTCTTTTTGGACTTCCCCCAGAAATCCATATGAGTACTTGTGGATGGAAGAAAGATTCTCACCGTTCATAGTATTGGGCACTTGTGACAGGGAAGGTGTGGTGTCTTCCTGTGCCTTAAGGACAGGACAAGTCCTAGCTGGATTATTCTTCTCGTTGGTAGAAATCAAGTGTCCTAACCTCTCCAATAGTCCTTGAAAGTGTAGCTCTGACTTCGCTATGATACTCCAATTGACATATTGAGATGCTTCAAACATAGTTTGAGCCAATTCAACCATCTTCATGCAAAGCTTAGTTCTATCAATTTCTAAGTCTTCCATAGGGTAAATCTTGCTTAATTATTCCACCTAGGGTCCTTCTTTTAATCTTGCTTGGTATGCTTAGAACATCATGTCCAAATTCTCTCGCATAGGTTTGGCTAGAACCGATTGTGGCTTTGGGGTTGGGTTCTCCTGATTTGAGTCTTGTGAAGCCAATTCTAAAATTTTGGCTTATCTCTTTTAAGCTTCCCTCTAGTTCACTTGTTTTCTTACTCCATTTTCTCTTAATTCTCTCTTGTGAATCCTTCCATTATCTAGTTTTTCTTCCACTAGACTCTCCAACTTCACTATTCTTAGCTATGTTATTTGGGTTTGGCTATTGATTTTGCAATAGAGCCTGGGTTCTTGTTATCAATTGGATAGGTACATATGCTGGCGTGGATCCACTAGAAGTGTGCACAATGCCTATCACATTAATGGGCATTACTTTGGAGGCATTAGCAGGGCTCTTAGGGAACTCTCTTATGACATGCTCTTTACCACATTTGAAAAAAAAACCTTGAAAGTTGTAATACTAGGGTTGTCCCGCTATCAAAGGATGTGGGCACTGTCTTATGTAATGATCTCCTTGACACCTAAAGCATGGTCCTTTAGGGCCTTGTGGCCTTCTCTGCCTCAACTGGGGTTGTGGCTTGGGGTTTCTTGTGTAGTATGATTAGTGTATCACCTTTCAATTGTGAAGTACTGGCCACTAGGGTTGGCTTGAGGTTCTATCAAGTTTGGGCAAACATTTGACATATGATCACTACCACATGTGTAACAACATTTGACTGAAATTAACTTGGGTATCTGTTTGCTTGAGACTCCTAGCTTCTAAGCTACCTTCTCAGCTAGGTCTTCTATAGAACTAGAATGTTTCGAGGATGAATGAGTAGAACTATTTGTGTTCTTGTAGACCTTGGAGATTTCTAGCTCATCATCTAAGTTATCCTCAATGTCTATATAGATTTGCACACATTGCTCTAGAGTTCTAGGTTTCTTCGAGTATACATAGGATCGTAGTTTAGAGCTCAAGAGTCCGTCAAAAAACAAACATACTTGCTTGGCTTGAGTGGGTAGTTCTGGCATTGGGAATCTCTCAATATACTATCTAAATCTACGTCCTTCTAGTATGACTATCTCTTGGGGGGTCTATTTGAAACTGTGGATTAGCGAAGAAGTATTGTGCCTGATCCCACTTTTAGAGAATTGAGTGATGAATGACTCTAACAAGTGATGACTATCCTTAAATTGCCTTTGCTATAAAGGTTGGAACCAGTTTAAGGACATGTTTTTTAGCATGATTCCAAATGCATTCTATTTGGTGAACATGTCATCCACTTGTTCGGCTTGTAGTACTTTCTTAAATTTGGCAACATGGTCATAGGGATATCCTATCCTATCAAAATAATTTTTCATTGATTTCACTACCTGGGTGGGTCTTAGTATTCTTGGGTGCTCTCAGGGTCTATGTAGAGGAAAGTCATCTCTTCCACCTTGTAGTCTCAATTCTCTTGATCTCTTCACTCTATCCATTTCCAATGTTGATCGGTCTCTTCCTAAGGTGTGAGCAAAGCTCACTTCTGGCTTCTCCTTGCCTTTCTCTCTTTGTGAACCATGAGCCATGGATGTCCCTGCTCCTTGATGGCTAACGGCCACATTAGCTTATGGTGAGGGGAATACTAATTCACCCCTCCATGTATAGGCACGTCTCCCATGTTCTAACACTACGAACACTCGTTCTGATGTGTTGTCTAAATACACTACTGTTGGCATCATATGGGAAGAAGCCAAGTATGGGCATGCATGCAGATCTAGCACTAAGGCAACCTATTAAAATTTTTCCAAACCTTACATCATTATAAAAGTGATTCTCATCACTAGAAACCCTTGTAAATACCGTTTCATCTTTTTGTAGCTCCATTTTGTACAAGCCGAGGAGTCCTCGAGCTTGGGGAGCCTTAGAAGTAGTTGCCTGCCAATTTTCATATTTTTTAGATCTCGTTTGAGCCCTCAAATAAGCCCTGGAACCTAATTTTTAACTAGGCCGGACACTAGGTCTGGACAGGGCCAAAGCTAGTCAAAAACTATAAATAGAGCTAGAGAGCTCATTTTTGGGGCTAGCTTCTTGTAGTTTTGATCTTGTATGAGAACTTGGTTATAATAGAAGTGATTCCATTGTTTTACTCTCTTTGTTCTTACCATGTGTGCGCGTGTGTGTATGTGTGTGCATGTTTGTGTGCTTCTCACTCACACATTTGTGCCTTCACTTGCTCGAGGTCTTCATACCATCCTCATGTCTTCCCGGATTGACATTAAAGGAGGTGCTACTCATCACTGAGCTACACCAAATTTTGGCGCCGTTGTCGGGGATTCGAGCTTTGAGGACGAGCATGTGATGGTAAGACGTAGAGAGGACGCGTTGGAATGGTAAGTAGTAGGTGAATTTCTTGTTTTTTTTTTCTCCATCTCCATCTCCATCTCATCTCCATCTTCATCTCCTTCACCACCTTATATTCCCACTTCGAAATCATTTCCCTCATTTGCTTTGTGCGAGTTTGAGAGAGAGTGAGTGTGTGTCCTTGTTTGTGTGTGCTTTTTGCATGTTTCTTGCAGGTTTCAGCTCCATCATCATCTCCAACAAGCTCAGCAGGTATGGAATCTCTCTACGCAAGCCCCGAGGCGTCGAGCTTGAGCTATCGTGACACATGGAAAAGTTGCCCCAATCACGATTCTGAGTGCACCATGACACTGCGCAGCCCTAGAGCTCCTAGGATCACTAGACAGAACAGAAAAATTCACCATATCCCGACCTATCGCGACACCTCGAGATATCGCGACACTCACAGGTATCGCGACACTCCCAAGTATCGCGACACCTCGACCTATCGCGACACTCCCAGGTATCACGACACCCCGACCTATCGCGACACTCCCAGGTATCACGACACCCCGACCTATAACGACACTTCCACCTATCATGACACCTCGACCTATCACGACACTCCCAGGTATCGCGACACTCCCAAGTATCGTGACACCTCGACCTATCACGACACCTCCACCTATCGCGACACCCCGACCTATCGCGACACCCCGACCTATCGCGACACCTCAACCCGACCTATTGCGATACATGGGCTTAACGCATGAAATTTTAGAGTGAATTAATTGAGTGAATTGAGGTATATTTGGGCTTAATTTTGGACACATTGGGATAACATTAGAGCCTTAGAAGTGGGCAAAGGACCTAGAAACCAAGGAGGAATTTCCTGAGCCCTGAGAGCTTGTTTTGACCCCTAAGTGCCTGAATGGTCATAACTTCACCATACGAACTCCGATTGATGAGATTTTGGTCTCGTTGGAAAGCTTGTTGAGAATCATACATGGAGTTTTAGAACATGTATTTTTAAGTTGTCCATTCAGTAGAACTAGGTGGTCATAAGATTTTGGGGGTGCAGTGAGATACTTCAAGGGGGGGGGCTGTAATTGTTGATGTGTGTCTTCCAATCCATTGTGGTAAAGGAGTTGTATTAACTTGTGAACTTTTGCAGGAACATTGTGTGCAAGCAAGGCATTCCAAGGCAAGCTAGCAAGGGTGAGTACCAAGCTTGGGAGAAGGCTTCCTGGGCTTGTGCAGCGGTCTGAGCAACCAGAGGATTGAGGCTGGAAGTTCTCTCAACCCTCCTTTGTCAATTCCTAGCCTAGACTAAGTACGAATTAGGTGTGGTAATTAATTAGGGCAACGTCAGGCACGAATCAAGTCCAAGAGAACTAATCACTTAAGTGCAAGCATTAAGTAGGTCTTAAGTGCGAAAACCCTAAGGGAAAAAAGTAAACTTGAATCGATCAATTATCAAGTGCGAACTTCACTTAAGTATTCCTGATGACGTGATCTTGAACAAGGGCATAACATAATAATCAACTAAAAAGAACAAAGTGATTGGTGCCAATTAACCTGCAATGAGAGTGTACTTGGGACCAAGGGGGTAGAGAAACTAGGCATATGAACCTTAGGTCAGGCAGACACTTAGGCCGAGACAGACAAAGCCTCAGATCTTCTGAAGCTAGTGTCAATCACACTGCTAGGTCTTGGGCCCAGCAGTTGAGTGATTACCCATACACTCCCAGATCAGAAACAAGTGATTCTGAGATGTCCTAAAACATGGAGAGACCAGTAGGTAGTTCAGGGGTGGCATACCTAGAAAAGCCAGAAGGACCTTACAAGACTCAATTGGAATACATCAGGACTAATCGTTTAGGTGCCCGCATCTACGAAGACGGCCTGAGAAGATCAGTGGTCCAGATTAAGAACCCTGATCAACCCCATGGACTAGAACACCCGGTAGTCAAATTCGAGAATGGAGCATACCTAGATAAAGAAGGGACTATTTATGTAGTCACCACTCTCCCAGATAGAACAGATGAGTTCGGGAATGTGATCGCAGAAACCGACATGGGTGATATAGAGCAAGGGAACTTAGAGAGAGAGCCTAGGACTCCTCGTGGTAAATCAGTATTGACCAGGATTATGACTCCAGAGTGGATTCCCCAAGATAATAAAAGCATAGATTTGCTTTTAAACCGTGGAACCGATGAGGCCTTTTGGAGGTATAAGCCTACCCAGCCTCATGAAATAGGATCCCTCACAATCTATGAGTTTAAAGACCCTGACAGCCCAGGCAAAGTAACCTACCTAGACAATACCTCAGAGGATCTTCGTGGTCACTGAGCATGGCAGACATGCCTACACATGGAAGGGTGAATTTGTTTTTCCCCAACCTCGGTCCAATGTGTCCTACAGCCACCAAGGAGCTGGGACCTCCCAAGCTCATGGAGCTCAAAGAGATAGAGGTAGAGACAGACCTGAGGTAAGCTTTGCCAACTCCCTGGGAACAGAAAGGAGGAGAACAGGGATAGATAGAGAAGAAGCCGAGAGACATGGAGCCCCAAGGAACCAGAGAAATGCCGATGATTTCCCTTTGCCAAGGCCAAGAGAACACACTAGGACCCTAAGGCCAACTCAACTGGTGAAGTCCATGAAGAATTACTTTGATGGCACTGGAGACCCATACGACCATGTGGCAGAATTTAGGCAAGTCTTGAGAGCTGAATAGGTAGAGGACCTATTCACACAATATAATGCTTTTGGTCTAACCCTTAGGAACACTACCCTTATGTGGTTTCAACCACTGAACGAGAGGCATTTCAGAAACATAGACCAGCTCCTAGAGGCATTTATCATTGAGTTTTCTAAGAGTGGCATAAGGCACAACACTTCCTCACTAATTCATAGCTTCAAGCAAACACCTCAAGAGATGGTCAGACTAGCAGGAAGACGGTTTAGGCAATACCTAGAGAGGTGCCCGATGCCTGAGTTACCCACACCAGCCAAGCAAGTGGCTTTGTTCTTATTGTGAGCCTAGCCATTAGACTAGGTAGGGCATAAACTTCCAGGCCATTGGGTTACCATTTAAGGTGAAAATAAAGGCCCTGTGGTGTCGCGCGGTTTCCCCATAGAACCTTAATGGGGGGAGTGCAGAAGGGGGCTTGCCCCCTTCTGCGGGGTTCGTGGGCCTATCTCCCCGGCCTGTAGGGCCGAGATGGTAGGACTTCTGGTCGTGGAGATATTGTCAGATCTTATATTTTACCGACTATTTTGTATCTCTCGACTACATTTATCTATACCAAACCCCCTTGTAAAAGGTATATAAGCATGGCCCAGGTTGAGCTTTACATAGCATTGCGCACTAGTAAGCCCTTCATCTAGAGTCTGTCTAGATCGCCATCTAAGCTCCACATTGCGAGTGCATGGGTGGACAACACCATCATTGTAACTGCATTATGCTCGACAATCTGAGAATTGAGTTCTCTATCTCTCAGTCTGCGTCCATCTTTTTCTATGTTTTTCTCTCAACTCTGTCTACATGTCTATTCCATTATGTTGTTATTTTCTTACATGGTATCAGAGCTCAAGAGGCTCTGAGTGGTGCAGAAGTAGAAACACAGAGGTTGTAGAGGTCTGAATGACAAAAGAGAGAAGATATCAAGCGATGCATCATCATTGTTGCAGATACGGCCACCAACCTTCACAGAAGGTAAACTTGATGGTACGAACTACACCCTCTGGAAGTTTAAAATCACTTCTATCCTTGATTCATATGAGCTTTTGGAGACTGTTCTTGGGACTCATCATGAGCCCCAAGAAAGACGTGATCCAAATAATCCTGGTCGAATGATTCCTCCTGATGCTGATCTTCTACGTGCTTGGAAACGTAGAAATGCAGATGCACTCTGTGCTCTAGTTACAAGTATTTTTGATAGTGTTCAGACTCTAATTCAACATACTATGAAGGCATGTGATGCATGGAACATATTGAGAAATCAATATGAAACTCGTAATCTGACACGGATTCAGAACTTGGAGAATCAGCTTGCAGCAGAATGGTTTGCTGATGGGGAGAGTGCAGAGGTGTTTATCACTCGCATAAAGAATCTACGGGATCAAATGGCAGGAGCAGGTGTTCAAAAGTCAAGTGAGGAGTTAGCTCCACGTTGTCTTCGAATCTGTCCACCTAAGTTTGATGGTTTGGTAACTCCTCTTAACACTCAAATAAGACCTCAACTACTAACTTTTGAAGAATTCAGTGCCTTACTCATGGAGGAGGAGTTGCGGCTCAAGGCAAGGAGTGGTCGTAGCAAAAGAGATGTTGCATTCACAACAAATACCAAATGAGACAAAATAGACTCTTCAAAAGATGGAGACAAATAGAAGAACGACAAAAAGAAGTTCAAGGGAGAGTGTTTCCACTGCAAGAAGAAAGGACACAGAATCCTTGACTGTCACATCAAGAAGGCAGAAGAGAAGAGTGGCTCTTCAAAAGGTGGCAAGGGCAAGGAGTCTGCCAACACAACAGAAACAGAGCTTGATTTATTTGTTACGATAGAGGAGGTGTGCTCCTTGGCTAAAGTTAGGAACAGATGACTCATGGGTGTTGGACAATGGTGCATCTAATCACATGACCAATAGAAAAGACCTTTACAGTTCCTTATAGCCTCTAAAGGAACCCATCACAATAAAGGTAGGGAAAAATGCAAGATGTCCTGTAGAGGGTGAAGTTACGGTTTCTTTCATTGACTCTAATGGCGATATCAGAAAGCTTTCAAATGTGTTGTATGTCCCACAAATAAAACAAAATCTACTTTCAGTAGCTTCTATAACTGATCAAGGTCATCAAGTATCTTTTAGTAAGATAGGAGCTAAGATTATGGACGATAACAACATTGTTGGGATTGGCATAAGGAGGAAAAACCTGTATGAGTTGTGTGCTCTTACAACCACTACAAACATGGGCATAAGTAAGCTATGGCATGAGAGATTCGACCACATTGGATACCCTGTACTGAACGAGATGCATCGCAGGGGTATGGTTGCACACCTACCATCGATTGCAGAAATGAAGGAACCATGTGAAGCTTGCATGGTGGGTAAGCAACAGAGGAAGGTGTTTCCACAAGAAGAAAGAACAGGGCAAGCTATCCTCTAGAGTTGGTGCATGCTGACTTGTGGGGAAAAATGCCTACACAGGCCTTGGGCGGATCTTCCTACTTCATGTTACTTGTCAAATGACTATAGCAGGAAGATGTGGGTGTACTTCCTTCGCGATAAGGCGCAAGCTTTTTGTATGTTTAAAGAGTGGCTTCAGCTTGTTGAAACTGAAACAGGGAAAAAGATGAAGAAATTCACGACAAGCAGTGGTGGTGAGTTCACATCAATAGGGTTTGAATATTTCTGCAAGATAAGGGAATCAAGCATCAATTCATAGTGGCACATAGTCCTCAACAGAATGGTGTTGCAGAACGTCGGAATCAAACCATCATGGAGATGGCAAGGTGCATGTTGAAAGGAAAGGGTTTGCCTAATCAATTTTGGGCAGAGGCTATCATCAATGTTGTCTACATCTTGAATCAAAGCTACACAAAGGCACTTGATGGAAAGACTCCACAAGAAGCCTATAGTGGTAAAAAGCCTTCTGTTTCCCATTTCAAAGTATTTGGAAGTGAATGTTATGTATATGTTCTAGATAGGGAGAGAAACAAGCTTCAACCAAAAAGCATCAAATGTATCTTCCTAGGGTACAACGAAGATAAGAAGGCTTATAAGCTTTATGAATCTGAGGTTAAGAGGATCATGGTGAGTCATGATGTGGTGTTTAAGGAGGAGCAGCCACATGCAGTGGGGGAGGAAAAGAGAGCTTCCATTTTATCACCAGGCAAAGGAGCAATCCACTTTGAACCTGGCCCAAGAGCTATCCCTTCTACACAAGAGAAGTAAGCATCATCTTCAGATGATGAGTCTAAAAGTCACCAACTTGCCGACACCCAAGTGCAAAAGCCATTGCCACATTGGGTGAGGTAGCTCTATGATTCTACAAACCCCATCCCACAGTCACTAGAACAGGTTGCAGATGGATCGAGGCGATCACAGAGAATAGAGGAACAGAGATGGGCAAGCACCCATATTGTAAACATAGCCTTGATGGCTGATCTCATTCAAGAAGAAGTAAAGGAACCAACCAATGTGGAAGAGGAACTCCATGATCCGAATTGGAGGGTTGCCATGAAGTATTTTGATGGCGTGCACCACACTGGACTCTCCTTCTCGAGAGCTCCACGACGCTATGCTCAAAGTAGAAAACCGAGCTCCGGTCGCCACACACAGTACTCCGCACAGATGTTGTAGAATACGCAGAAAACGCAGTACACAGGGGGCACGAAGACAGACTTCTTAGGTCTTACACATGCGGTCGAACTTACAGTCTGTGACTGACCAGGCCACTATATGTTTTATTAAAGAACATATACAAAGAAGTGTCCGGTGGCCATTTGGCCTTTCACATGGACACTAACGGTAACAATCTCCCACTAAAGGCCAATATGGCCAGAGTAACTATGGGAGAAAAAAGAAAGAATGATAAAGAATACCTGAGTGTAAGTATACAAACTATACCTCCCACCTGATGGGCATGTTACACAGTATACAAGTGACTGTGTAAGATCAACAATCAAGTAACCCCCATCAAGTGACAACAGTGTCGAAAGCTATCCTGTGGTAGAGCTTTAGTCAAAGCATCTGCAACATTATCTCGAGTGTGAACCTTCTCAAGAATAATGCTCTCAGTGGCTAAGCAATCTCTAATGAAGTGATACCTCACCTCAATGTGCTTGGTCTTTGCATGATAGACCGGATTCTTAGCCAAAGCAATGGCACTCTGACTATCACTGAGCAAGTGAGGTACATGCTGAGGCAAACCCATATCACAAGCAAGACGAGAAAGCCACAATGCTTCCTTACATGCCTCACTTGCTGCAACATACTCTGCTTCTGTGGTGGAAACAGCTGTACATTCTTGAAGACGAGATCTCCAAGAGATAGCACCTCCAGCAAAATGAAAAATGTACCCTGATGTAGACTTACGATTGTCTACACAACCAGCATAGTCAGAATCTGTGTAACCAATAATGGATGCTTTCCCTCTACCTAAGCATAGACACTTGTCCTTAGTGCCACTCAGATATCTCAAAATCATTTTGACCGCTTCCCAATGTTTCTTGCCAGGATTAGACATATATCTGCTCACAACTCCCACTGCAAATGCAATGTCTGGTCTCGTAGCTACCATAGCATACATGAGACTACCAACAGCAGACTGATAGGGAATTTTGGTCATGAATTCCTTTTCCTCATCTGATTTGGGGCAGTCATCCTTGCTCAATTTCACATATGTGGGTAAAGGTGTACTCAATGCCTTTCCACCCTGCATATTGAATCGATGAAGTACTTTGGATATGTACTCACTTTGAGACAAGTATATGCATCTTTTACTCCTATCACGAGTAATGCGCATGCCAAGAATATGTTTGGCATCCCCCAAATCCTTCATATCAAATGTCTGACTCAACTTCTTTTTGAGAATTGACAAATCATAAGAGGACTTCCCAGCAATCAACATATCATCGACGTAAAGTATCAAGCATATCAAGCTGCCATCAGAACATCTCTTTGTGTAGAGACAATGATCCTCATTGCTCCGAGAATAGCCTTGGGACTTCATAAAAGCATCAAACTTTTGGTACCATTGTCTAGGAGACTGTTTAAGTCCATACAAGCTCTTCTTGAGCTTACAAACTAGACTTTCCTTGCCAGGAACTACATAACCCTCTGGTTGTTCCATATAGATCTCATCTGTAAGATCTCCATGCAAGAAAGCTGTTTTCACATCCATTTGGACTAGCTCTAAGTCCTCCATTGCAACGAATCCAAGCAACATGCGCAAAGTAGTCATCTTGACCACTGGGGAGAAGATTTCCTCAAAATCAACACCATGTTGTTGCTTAAAACCCTTTGCAACAAGTCGTGCTTTATATTTTGGAGAAGCACTATCTGATGTGAATTTCAGCTTATATACCCATTTACATGGTAAAGCTTTCCTTCCCTTTGGCAAAGGTACTAAGTCCCAAGTACCATTCTTGTGAATAGAATCCAACTCACTCTTCATGGCACGCTCCCACTTGACATGATCCTCTGTCTGCATAGCCTCTTTGTAGCAAGAGGGCTCACCGGCATCTGTTTGCATAACAAAATCTAAACCTGGAACATATCTATCAGGTGGATATGAGACACGTGCAGAACGTCTCAATGGTTGCTGAACAGGAACATGTGCAGACTGATCTGAATGGACATTCTCTTGAACATCCCTATGTGCAGCATTTTTATGCATGCTAACCGGAGGACTAGTATCCTCAAACACCACTCTTCTCACTTCAACCTCCTTAATCGGCTGTTTATGCATCTTAGACTCATTAAAAATGACATCACTACTTCTGATCACTGACCGTGTTTCAGGATCCCATAAGCGATATCCAAATTGTCCTTCTCGACCATATCCAAGAAAAATGCATTTCTTTGACTTATGGTCCAACTTCTGTCTAAGATTCTTGGGTATATGAACATATGCTTCACACCCAAAAACTCGAAGATGATCATAATATGGTGGTTTCCCTGTCCATAACTCTTGTGCCACTTTCAGACCTTTGGCAGTACTAGGTGAAAGGTTAATCACATGAACTGCAGTCAATACTGCTTCTGCCCAAAAACCTTGTGAGAGGTTTGCATGATGCAACATAGAGACTACTCTATCTTGAATAGTTCTATTCATCCTCTCAGCTACACCATTCTGTACTGGGGTATAAGGAGCTGTAAACTCTCTACGAATCCCTCTACACTGACAGAAAAGGCTGAATTCATGTGAGGTATACTCACCCCCATTATCTGAACGTAAAGCCTTAAGCTTAGTTCCTTTTTCAGTCTCAACTGAAGCAAGCCATTTTCTGAAAGTAGGGAATACATCATCCTTCGATTTGATAGGATATACCCAGACTTTTCTAGTAGCATCATCTATGAAAGTAACAAAGTAAAGAGAACCACCTAAGGACCTAGTGGGCATAGGACCACACACATCTGTATGAACAAGATCTAAAGGCTGAATTGAAGAGTCAATGTGCGTTTTATGCACATTTCTGGTTTGCTTTCCATATTGACAATGCTCACAAAGTGAAAAATCAGAGAAAGATAACACAGGTAAGTAGCCAGAACGAGAAAGATTTTCCATTCCACTACGAGATATATGGCCCAAACGACCATGCCAAATACAAGCCATAGGCTGTTCAGTAACAGCTAACAAGTGTTCTTTCTGTGATACAAATAAAGGGTAAAGTGAGCCAACTTTCCTTCCTTTTGCAATAACCATATTGCCCTTTGATATACGAAAGGACTGAGCATAGAAGACCACCTTGTAACCAAGGTCATCAAGTTGACCAACTGACATCAAACTGCGTGATAACTGAGGTACATGGCGTACATTATGCATAGTAAATTTTGAACCGTCAATGAACTGCACAACCACATCTCCAATCCCCACAACATCACACTGGTAAGAGTCACCAAGTCTCACGGTACCAAGAGACTTTGCTGCATAATTAGAGAACCATTCTCTATGTGGTGTCACATGGAAAGAAGCACCAGAATCTAGCAGCCAGGTGTGGGAAAGAGAATCAGCCATAAGTGCCTCAGATGGCACAGTACTATCAAGTGTCAACACATCAGCATCATCAGAAATAGCATTAATTTCTTCAATCTTCACAGTCGAAGTAGATGGTGCAGGTAACTGTTTAACATGCCCATCAACATTCTGTCCTTTACCTTTAGCATTCTTTAATGCATAACAGTCTTTCTTCATGTGTCCTTTCTTATGACAATAATGGCATTCAATATCCCTCTTCCTTGATTTACTTCTGCTCTTATTCCGTTGACCATTCTTTTCCTTGTTCTTGCTCCTGCCACGTTGTTGATTCTTTCCTTGGTAAGAATCACGAACATTATATGCATCTCCACTCTGAGTGCCAACCATAGATTTTCTACGAATCTCCTCACTCAAGAGTGCTCCACATATGTCATCATAGACGAGTTTACCACCTGGTGCACTATTGCTAATAGCTGTGCAAAATGTATCCCATGATGATGGCAGGGTGCATAACAGCAATACTGCTTTCATTTCATTGTCCATATCCATTTTCTGAGCCTGTAACTGGGAGAATATGGCATCAAACTCATTTAGATGAGCAGCAACACTATCTGTGTCCTTCATACGAAGGTCGTATAATTTTCTCATCAGATATACTTTATTTGATGCCGTCTCTTTTTCATATGTATTGCATAACTTCTTCCAAAGCTCCTCTGCACTTTCACAGTCTAATACTGTAAAGTAAACATTATCTGCTAGGTGCAAGCGAATGGTAGACCTGGCCATTTCATCTAACTCATCCCAATCATCTTCATCCATGTCAGCAGGCTTCTTTGAAATCCCATTTACTGGCTTCCATTGCCTTCTTTGAATCAGCACATCTTTAATCTGATTCTTCCATAGAGCAAAGTTTGTGCCATCAAATTTTCGGATCTCAAAATGGTCTTTGCCCTGCAAGTTATAGCTCCTCCTCGGAACGCTAGCACTAGACCCTGATCCACCGGATGTGCCTGAGACCTCTGATGCCATGATTGTAGAGAACTGAATAGAATGATGATGGAGCTAGAAGAGTCCAAACACCAACAAATAAGTGTATCAAGGAGTAAATCGACCACTATATAGTTGATTAAACCAGAAATCTGGAAAAATTTTGCCAGAGTATCCTCTGCAAAATTAGCATATGACCAGTGTCAAAGTATCATAAAACTGCAAGTACTAACATGTCTACCTGCATAGTGAATCACTGACTCCACTGCATATAATCAGTTACCCAATAGAAGCCAACTAGGCTTATCGAGCACCTATGAACAACTATCATACATCTCCTATGGCGAGGCTGGGTAAGTCTTCCACCTGCATCACCGAAGAGACCCCGACATCTGGGTGTCTCCCAGTTAAGAAAACCTCACCACGACCCTCTTTATCAAACGTAAAAGGCTTTATGCAAAGAACGTAACCGCTATATCAATGCCCACATGGACGTACATAAGCGGTATCCACAGAAGCGTACATGGTGTGTATGTGCTCAATATATGCAGTAAAATGACACTGAAAGGCTGAATACACAGCCCAAAAAACTAGCCAATAACACCTGCAAGTGTCTGTCAACTCTGATGTTTTAGGCTTTAAAAACCTGCATAAATTTTCAGCGACTGCTCCCACCAAAACTGAAACCCCTCGAGAAACCTGTAGTTTTACGAGTGTGGCTGAAAATACAGCCCCAAAGGTTGATATTTATTGTCTGAGAAGTACAAGGAACACTCTTCTTGATGTTCTTGGACCTGTGTGAAGAGAACTACGTGTGAAAGTACTCCAAAATGGCTCCAAAAACACCCCAAAATTGCTTCAGAAATAGGCTTTAAAAGCAAAAATGAAGCTTTGAGGGACCAAAACTTGTTCAAGGTAATGCCAACCTTAGTCTTTCCCCTTCTTCAAACACCACAAGAGTGTAGCTTAGTGGCAAGAGATTGCCGCGGTTAAGCGAGCTCTGGGGGGAACAGTACTGGGATGGGTGACCTCCCGGGAAGTACCGGGAACCTCTATATTCCTTGATCGTTGAGGTCCTCCCTCGCGCGCAGCCAACGGCGCCAACGGTGACTTCGGTGACTCGGATGACAAGGTATGCCAAGGTCTATGCCTTGGTCGCCGCCTTAGTCGTAAGCCTTGGAGAAAAAAGAACAAAGCTTTTTGCCTCGAACTGCTCTGATACCAGTGAAGTATTTTGATGGCGTGCACCACACTGGACTCTCCTTCTCGAGAGCTCCACGACGCTATGCTCAAAGTAGAAAACCGAGCTCGGGTCGCCACACACAGTACTCCGCACAGATGTTGTAGAATACGCAGAAAACGCAGTACACAGGGGGCACGAAGACAGACTTCTTAGGTCTTACACATGCGGTCGAACTTACAGTCTGTGACTGACCAGGCCACTATATGTTTTATTAAAGAACATATACAAAGAAGTGTCCGGTGGCCATTTGGCCTTTCACATGGACACTAACGGTAACATGCCATGCAAACAGAATACAACAATATCATGAAGAATGGAACTTGGGAGCTAGTGGATCGACCCCCTAAGCGTAAAGTCATTGGCACCAAGTGAGTCTGGAAGCTAAAGTACAAGGCTGATGGTACTCTAGAAAAGTATAAAGCAAGACTTATTGCACAGGGCTACTCACAAGTTGAAGGCATTGACTTTTGTGAATCATTTGCCTCGACTACAAGAATGACTACTATCTGAGTAGTACTAGCTATGGCGTGGGCCAGTCTATCACATGTATGTCAAATCAGTGTTCCTAAATGGAGACCTCAAGGAGGAGGTATATGTGTCTCAACCACCAGAGTTTGAGGCTCCGCATTCAAAGAACAAGGTATGTAAGCTGAAGAAGGCATTATATGGGTTAAAAGAAGCCCCTAGAGCATGGTGCCAACAGATAGATAAGTCTCTCTTGGATCTAGGTTTCAAAAGATGTGCTTCTGATGCTAACTTGTATGTTCTAAAGAGAGGAGGGAAGACAATTGTGCTTGCACTCTATGTAGATGACCTTGTGATTACAGGAAATGATGATGCTCTTCTTCAACAAACAAAAGATGCCTTGAGTTCAGAATTTGAAATGATAGACTTGGGCTTAATGCATTATTGCTTAGGTCTTTAAGTTGGGCAATGGAGGTCAACACAAAATTCTCTATTGAAGATACTTCACCTCGAGTGGATATTGGAAGATACAGGAAATTAGTTAGAGGTCTCATCTACTTGTGCAATAGCAAACCATACATCTCTTATGTTGTTGGACTAGTAAGCAGGTTCTGTAATAAGCCTTTCCAAACTCGTTGGAAGGCAAGCATGCAGATTCTCAGGTATGTGAAAGGAATCACTGATTATGGTATTCTTTATGAAGAAGGATCATCTCTATTCGGATACTGTGGCTCACATTGGTAGGAGATATTGATACCAGAAAATCAATTTCTGGATATTGCTTTTCTTTAGGATCAAGGATTTTCTCTTGGATTAGTAAGAAGCAACCAACTGTAGCATTATCTTCTATTGAAGCCGAGTACAAAGCTACATGCATTGCAGCATGTGAAGCGGTATGGTTGAGAAGGATCCTACGGCACATAGGAGTACAAGGACACGAGGCTATAGAGTTGAAGTGTGACAACCAAAGTTGCAAGGCCATTGTCGAAAATCCTGTTTTTCCATGCACATACCAAGCACATAGAAATTTAGTATCACTATGTGCGTGAGTTGATTGAGGACGGAGTTGTGGAGATAAGCTATTGTCTTACTAAAGAAAATGGAGAAGACATTTTCACCAAGGCTCTTGGGAGAGATCAACTTCTTCGACACTTTCCAAAGCTTGGGATTGGACCAAGGAGGTAGTACACCATAGGGTGGACATTGGAGGGGGGTGTTAGATATGCTCAATACTCCACCCTCATGTGACCACAAATGGTCCATGGTGCTCTAAGTTGTAAGGCCCCCATTATGAGGAGAAGCCATTATGAGAGCCCGAACATTTGTGGAACCCTAACTTCCAAGTTAGATGAGGTCTACGTGTGACCGTTGATGGTTGTAGATGATCTTTGTGAGCCTAGCCATTAGGTTAGGTAGGGCATAAACTTCCAGGCCATTGTGTTGCCATTTTAGGTGAAAATAAAGGCCCTGTGGCATCCTCCAGTTTCCCCATAGAACCTTAATGGGGGGAGTGTAGAGGAGGGCTTGCCCCATTCTGTGGGGTTTGGGGGGCCTATCCCCCTGGCCCGTAGGGCCGAGACGATAGGGCTTCTGGTCATGGAGATATTGTTGGATCGTATATTTTATCAACTATTTTGTATCTCTTGACTACGTTTATCTATACCGAACTGCCTTGTAAAAGCTATATAAGCACGACCGAGGTTGAGCTTTACATAGCATTGTGCACTAGTAAGCCCTTCATCTAGAGTTTGTCTAGATCGCCATCTAAGCTCCACATTGGGAGCACACGGGTGGACAACACCATCATTGTAACTGCATTACGCTCAGCAATCTGAGAATTTGAGTTCTCTATCTCTTAGTCTTCATCTATCTTTATCTGCATTTTTCTCTCAACTCTGTCTACAGGTTTATTCCGTTGTGCTGTTATTTTCTTACAAATACATCATTGCTTTTAGCCATGGCCACTAACTAAAATACCATGATCCAAAAAAATGATTGTATCTCAAAAAATTCAATTGAATACTTTGTGGAGCTCTTCTAAACATGTAGCAGATTTCGAGCTGCTGATATTAGCGAATTGAAACATGTATATATGTTTGGCACGAAAGGAGAAAATTTCCTACATATCTGCTTCGATAGTACATTCAAAGGCCAAAACGAGCTCAGATCAAAATTTTCATCCTAATCTCCCTGAGTATGCTCACCAAGTTTTGTGCAATTCTGAGACCTATTTTGATACCAATTGTTGGAGTTTGAGGTCTATGGAAGCATGAGAACAACACAAGGAAGAAGAAAACACTTGGATCATAACACACAATATTGATGTATTACCAAGTGAATGTACAAAGATAAGTGACCCGTTAAGGTTATAGGCATATATACAAACTAGGGGAAAAGACCTCCTAAAGAGGGAAACAAGTGCCCCGACAGTCCTAAGTCTATTCAAACACATCACTATAAAAGTATATAAACACCTTTGGATAAAAAACACAAAGTTATTAGCTACCAAATAAGTAGCAAAAGATAAGCTTAATTGCTTGCCAATGCTTTACAATTAAATCTACTCATCTATGAGATAACATTGATATACTTTCGTAGTGATGTGTGTGACCACACCTTAGGACCATTAGAGCAATTTCTTCCCTCTTTGGGATATTTTCTCCCTTAGGTTGTATATACACCTATAAGCCTAAGGGGTCAGTTATCTTTGTACATTCACTTGGTAATACGTTCAATATTGTGTTGTGCTCCAAGCTTCTTCTTCTTCTTCCTTGTGTTGTTTATGTGCTTCCACATACCTCAATCTCCAACAATTGTTAGCAGAGTAGGTCATCTAGGGCATTGTTGACACCTCTCTGGTCACAATCTCAAAATCACACAAAAATTGGTGAGCATACTCAGTGCAATTGGGAGTTCAAAATAGCTTTGGTATGTGATGTCAAATTTTTTATTTGATCTCATTTTTGCCTGTGAACACACTATCATAGTGATTGTGCAAGCAATTTTGTCCTTTTGTACTAAGCATATATGCAAGTTTTGGTACACTAGCACAAGTGCCTCAAAGTCTGCTACATGTTTAGCATAGCTCAATAGGGTTTTTCAATTAAAATTTTTGAGATACAATCAATTTTTTGCATCAAGATATTTAGTCACTTGCCATATCTAAAAGCAATGATGTATTCCATATGGCATTAGGGTATTTACTCACTGGCCATGGCTGAAAGAAATGATGTATTTTGTATGTTGGCTTTTGAGTACAAGTTGGATTTACTAATCATCCATCATAGGCATCTAAAATGCATCATTTACTAGTAGCAAAAGGTTATGGAGTATTGTGTAGGGTGTCCAAAAACACCTACTTCACCTACAATTAAAGTGATCAAATGTCATGCACATGGTGTTGAAGATGTTAGTTTCCTGGTCCTGTTGCAGTTCCTACTGCAACTATTATAGAGCAACTTCATTGGGAAGGTAGAGATACATAGGAACATGCATTGATAGATTTTTCTGTCAAACATGTCATTATCCCTCATATTAGCTCTTGCTAGCTAGAAAAAGATGCTTGGGATACTCTCATGACATTACACCAAGAAAGAAATGAGACTTATGTTTCTTACCTTCGAAAACAATTGGAGAATGAGTACATGAATGAAGGAGATTATATGAAGGTTCATGTTGAAAAAGATTAAAGATTTGAAGGAGTAATTGATTTCTATTGGTGAAATCTTACCAAATAGTTCACTTTTGTAGATTGTTCTTAATGGTCTTCGAGATTCATATCAAATTTTTGCTTCTACTCTTCGGTTGATGATCCAAATCCTTAACTTTTGAGAAGTTATTTTGTGTTTTCTTTGAAGACGGACAATCTGGGTGGAATGGGTCAATTATGCATGATACAAATCAAGCTTTCTTAGCTAATTAGAAGGGCAAAGGTAAATATCTACTAGTAAGTCCAAATCTATTAATGTTGCATAATCATATAAGGTAGATAGATATGACAAGAAAACAAAAATGCAAAAATAGTTTTGCAAGTAATGTAAGGAAAATTATGATGTCATAAAGAGTTGTCCTAAACGGACTATAAAGGGGGTGTTGGCAATGCAAGAGGCAGTGGTCATAGGCACAGGTAGAGAAGGAGTATGTGAAAGGGGAGTGCAACAAGTTTGTAGGGCCTTAATTTTCCTAGAAATATCTTTTATAATACTTTGTTCAAAACCTCAAATAGTGATTTTCATCACTCTTGTAAGGTATATAATATAGAATACCCAATTTGTATCAAGTAGCTCCATTTTGTGCAAGCCAAGGAGGTTTGAGGAGCTTAGCTAGAATGCTCATACCAATTTTGGTAATTTTTAGACTTCATTTGGACCTCCAAATGACCCCTAGAACCTAATTTTTAACTATGCCAAATGCTAGGTTCGAAACTGGCCAAAACTAGTCTAAAAACTATAAAAAGAGCTACAAAGCTCATTTTTTAGGGTAGCTTGTACATGTATCTTATAGCTTTTTAGAAGTGCAAGTGAGCTTGTAAGAGGTATTCTTGAGTAATAGAGTGTGATTCTCAACTTCCATTGTATCTCTCTTGTCTCGACTATGTGTATGTGTGTGCACTTGTGTGCTTCTCACCTTCACCTTCACACACAACACTCGTTCATGATCTTCATATCAGTCTATCACATTCGCAAACTGACAATTAAGGAGGTGGAGCTTCTTGACATGGCGCTTATCCTTGTTTACAACAACATCAAATTTGGTGTTGTTGCCAAGGATGAGCTCTAGGACAAACATGTGATGGTAAGAGTATAGTGAGAAGTGGTGTTGGAAGGTAATTAATTTCAATTTCGTTGTTGTTTTTGTGTTGTTTTTAGCTTCTTTCACCTCTGCTATACTCATCTCTCATCCCTGCATCATCTTCTATTTCATCTCAAAAATTCCAAAAATTCACCATATCCACCTTCTCACCTCATTTTCCTCATTTTCAAGAGAGAGACAGAGAGAGAGAGAGCTTGTGAGCAAGTGCATGTGCATGTGTTTTTGAATTTTTCTTGCAGGAAAGTGCTCCAATACGAGAATACAAATCTAAAAAGGTAAAAACTCTGACTTTTTACCATATTTTCCGAATGCATCATACCATTGCAATGGTCTGGGAAGTTCGAGATTTTGAGATTGCATCATGTGCATGGTGTAGAGCATACTAGCACTCATAGGAATCCATCGATGCAAATGCACACCATTGCAGGGAAACTAGGCCATTGCATCATGCTTATTGCACATCATCACTCAAAGTTCTTGGGAAGCACGTCTTCTTGGACAAAGGAGCTATCAACAAGGCATCGGACTTGAGGTTGGAAGAACTCTCAACCCCCTCAATCGATTGTTAGTTCAAGCTAAGCCGAGTAGTGTTAGGGATTAGTTAGGGTCACGATAGGAACGATTCAAGTACAAGAAATGTTGATCACTCACAAGCTCAAATTGAGACATCCAGACAAAAACCATAAAGGGAAGAAACATAATTTTATCGGTGCGACAACGTAAACACAAAACGGAAGAATGATTCCTGACGTATATAATTAGACAAGACAAGAAATTGAAAAGAGTAAAAAGAACCAAGTGATTGAGAACAAAGAATTTGTGCGATGACTAATCACATAGAGTGTCTAAGGGAAATAAATTCATGAACCTCAAATCACAAAAGCACATAGGAAAGGCAGATTAACATATTGTTAGGTCATCTGAAGCAAGTGTTAGAACCATAGAATGATCTTGGGCTCAACAACTAAGTGGTTACCCTTATGATTTGAGCTAAAAAACAAGTCAAAAATGGATTATAGCATGGGGAGACCAAAAGGAGGTTTAGGGGTAGCATATTTAGAAAGACATGAAGGACCTTACAGAAGTTACTTAGAATACATCTGAACCAAGCACTTAGATGGTTGCATCTATGAGTATGGTTTGAGAAGATTGGTTGTCCAATTGAGAAACCCTGACCAACCCATTGGATTAGAACATCCGGTGGTTAAATTTGAGAGGGAGGCATAAATAGACAAGGAGGGAACAATGTACATTATTTCCAATCAAGATAACTACACTAATGAATTTGGGGTAGTAATTCTCGAGGCAAAAGTAGGGATCCAAGAACAAGAACCATTATAGGGCGAACCTAGGACACCAAGAGGGAAATCAGTGTTGACATGGATGCTAAATCTAGAATGGATCCCTCAAGATAACAAAAGTATTGAGTTATTTCTCAATAAGGATACGTATGAAGCACTCTGGAGGTATAGAATGGAGCAGCCAAGAGAATTACGAACAATCACAATCTATGAATTCAAGGACCTTGAGATACCTAGAAAAGTAGTTGTAGCTCAGTGATGAGTAGCACCTCCTTTAATGTCAATCTGGGAAGACATGAGGATGGTATGAAGACCTCGAGCAAGTGAAGGCACAAATGTGTGAGTGAGAAGCACACAAACATGCACACACATACACACACACATGCACACACGGTAAGAACAAAGAGAGTAAGACAATGGAATCACTTCTATTATAACCAAGTTCTCATACAAGCTCAACACTACAAGAAGCTAGCCCCAAAAATGAGCTCTCTAGCTCTATTTATAGTTTTTGACTAGCTTTGGCCCTGTCCAGACTTAGTCTCTGGCCTAGTTAAAAATTAGGTTCCAGGGCTTATTTGAGGGCTCAAACGAGATCTAAAAAATATGAAAATTGGCAGGCAACTACTTCTAAGGCTCCCCAAGCTCGAGGACTCCTCGACTTGTACAAAATGGAGCTACAAAAAGACGAAATGGTATTTACAAGGGTTTCTAGTGATGAGAATCACTTTTATAATGATGTAAGGTTTGGAAAAATTTTAATAGGTTGCCTTAGTGCTAGATCCGCATGCATGCCCATACTTGGCTTCTTCCCATATGATGCCAACACTCTCCCCCCCCTTAGCGTCTGTCGTCTCTGACAGACCTCTGTTCCACGGTTTGATCAATGTACTGTTGTAATACGTCGGTTGCCAATTCTTGTTCTTTAATCCGTAGTCCCCAGACCAAATCTCTTTGCAGGGCATCCCAATTTACTGCTCCAGGCATGTCAGGTTGTGGTGCGGTGTAGAGCTCTAAGTGCATTGTTTGTTCACATGCGAATAGTTGTAGTAGGTGGGTTGGACGTGGCGCGAACACTTCTGAGTGTGCTTCCCAGAACCCCGTGGTGAACATGTCATCAAACGTTTGCTTGTAGCAAGCACGGAGATACTTGATTCTTGCGTGCCATGCATAAGCGACTCGTATGCTCGGGGTTGTGCTCATATCATAAAGTAGGTCATAGTTACCGTTGATGAAGCCCGGAATTGGTGGCTGGATATTACGTACATTTCGAAAAGTCTTTAGCACCACTTGCATCATGTCCAAAATTTTGAGCATCATCTGTGTAGTGACATCTGGCATGGGGTGGAGGCGTGGCATCCAATGTCTGATGGTAGCTATCATATATGCTATTGTAGGTGTGCCTGTTGGTGGTGCGATCGAGGGGTAATTCAGCCATTGTTTGCAATTTGCGTTGTTCCGAACCTTATAGCAAATGCTTTCCATGATCGTCTCCTTTGTATTGGTCCGAAGCAAGGGTTATACTTCAAATGCATGGGAGCGTGGTCCCATGTTCTAAGCATTTTCGGATAGGTTTCGAGTAACTTTTGCCTCCGGATGGGTTGGAATATGGCCCCTTTTTTGGCTGCCTCTGGAATATCCTCTGGTTTGAATTGTGTTGCGAACGTGGGGTACCTGTTAGTGACTCTTTTGATTTTTGCGTTGTAGTCGGCCAATAATACAAAATAGGGTTTATATTGTAATTCAGAACTAGTTATCAGTCTTCTAGGGGCCAGGTGTCTGAAATACTCTGATTGAAGTATGGTTTCTTCAATGGTCCTCATTGCCAACATCTGAGTGGAGATACGTTCTTCCTGAGTTGTCCCCATTTCTTCTACCTGTTTCATCCATGCCGAAGGGGGCTCTTCATAAGTGTCCTGTCCTTCCTCCGTGATTCTGCCTCCTGGAAGGGGTTGAGGCTCATAGTTGTCTTCAAATGTTTCCTCCACTGGAATGATTACTGCTTCTTCTTCTAGTGGTTGATCAGGTGGAGAAGGGGGTCGTTCATACTGTAACAACTTGATCTTTAATTCTGCCACTTGTCGTCGTAGCTCAAGTACCTCATTGGTCGTTGAAGATTCGGGCTCTGGAGAAGTGGCAGCATTGACCATCTCTTTAAGTTCTGCCCTATGTGGGTGTGGTGTAGGCACTTGGGATCTTTGTAGCTCCTTTACTTGGTCGGCAAGCTGATCATGTGCTTCTAAGAGGTTGGCATAGGTTTCCAATATTTGTTGTATGCTTTCTGAAGGGATGGCCCGGAAGCTAGTGGGGTCGATGGGTGCCCCTGGAGTATTCTCTATGGCGGCTTTGAGGTTGTCTTGATTTTGTTGCTGTAATCTCCTATTTTCTTCTTGGGCAGCCGCTAGGTGTCGTCGGAGTAGAGCCATGTTTCTTTGTAGCCTTGCGTTACGGGCTAGCTGATCTCTCAGTTGTTCCTCCATAGCCTTACCCGTCTCCGTATACTTGGCTTCCAGCTCTGCATTCGATTGTTGGAGGGCGGTCACTTCGTGTTGTAATGTTGTATTACTTAACTCCAAGGCATTGACCCGTGCCTGGAGGTGGGAGTACAAAGTACACAGCTCCTTATTGTTTTCTTCCAATAATCTGTATTCTTCCTTAAGCTGGGCAGCAACTTCGAACATGGTGTCCAATGCATGACTGAATGAGGTGGATGCAGAGGTGGAGGTGAAAGATGCAGGGGGTCGGGAAATGGGAAAGGGAAAAGTGGATGTTGTGCTGACAGTGGGTGTGTGTGGTGATGTGCGTGAAGTTACAAGTGGTGATGTTGAGACAAATGTGGTGGTGAGTGGTCCTGTGGAAGGTGAAATGTCCATAGGATCGGACGTGATGGTGTGTGAAGTGTGAATCGTGAATACGGGAATGGTAGGTGGTGTGTTAGTGGTGGCAGTGAATGTGGGGGAGGTGGGTTGGGAAAGGGAATTTCTCTTATAATCATCAATTTGTCGCATCATATTTACAAGGTTTGCCAACAATGGAGTTAGGGTGGCTTGTGTTGGTTCTGAGGGGGTGAAGAGGGGCTCAATGGTCTGAGGTTGGGAAAGAGGAAATGTATCAGTGACTGGAATTGGGTGTGTTAGGGTTTGGCTAGTGGCAAGTGGCTGTCCGAGGGCTGGGAGATATGAAGGGTGACCTATTATAGTTTGATCGGTGGCAGGGTGACCTATATGGGGTTCAGAAAATTGGCTGGAACTAGTGGAAGGAGGTAAAGGGGCGGATGGGGAAATGGTAGTGCGTGGTATAGTTTCACTAAGGGTTAATGCTGAGGAATACTAGTGGTGAGGGTTTCAAAGGGCTGGATGGGAGGTGGTGGTGGAGATGGTACCTGTGTATTTACATCTGGTTCCTCACTGTTGGTTGGGCTGGCCATGTGGACATCTTCTTGAGTGGTGGTAGGGATGGCGGTAGAAACTTCCATTTGAATCATCTTCCCCCTTCGTGGTTGTGTATCGATCCTTCGTTGATCATATTGAGGAGGGTTGCGATGTAACATGATCCTCATAGCTTCTATAATCCCATATGTCTCCGCCAAAAGATTCAATGATTCGACAAAATGGGCGTACGCGTTCTCTGCTTGAAGCATTTGATTCACCCTCGCTCTATTAGCCTCCTCTGATAGCTTATGCCTCTTTTGTACCTGCTTGATCGTTTTGTAGATCCGTTTTAAGTTGTGCGGTGTAAGCAGGGGCATTCTCCTCACTCTCCTCCGATTCATTCCTCTGCATCTCCACTTGTTCATGTGTGCCTCCCGCCTGCGTGCGTTGTGCCTCATCCTCCCAATGTACTCTTCGTGCTTCACCATGTGGTCGTGCTCTCTGGGATGAAGATTCAGGGCCGTTGGTCTCAGAGAAACACTCACTCTCAGATAAGTGGGATGTATGCAGGAAGCTTTCAAAGTCAAAATTTGGATCCTCTGCCAAAGTGGCCATGGATGCAAACTCAGCATCTGTGGGTAGTGGAGGGGCTGATGGAGTGGGCTGTACCATAGCCCCTGATTGTGGTCCTTGGAGATGGATAGTGAAAGGGGCTACTTGTTCCTGTTCTCTAAGGGAAGCTTCTATGGTGGCCTCAGGAGGGATTAGAACCTGTGAAAGCGAACCACGCATTCTTTTTGCGGGTTGCACCCCTGACTTCCGCCCTTTGAAGAATTCTAGTTGTGAGTACTTAAGGGCCCTTGCAATCGGTACATCATAGGCAAGGCATCTGTAGATAATCCTTGTAATGGCACAGCAGCCATTCAAAGTAGGCTTCCGTACTCCTCGCTTGCCTGCTTCATATAACTGGTCCAGGATCCACACGGGCATTTTAATTGGTAAGCTCCCAGTCTCTACTAGGTATAATCCATACCATATCTTCTTATGAGGCTGGGTGAATCGGTCTTGCACCGGAAATGCGAAGTGCTGAAGGCACACCCGTAATGGTATGGTGATGTTGGGGGTGAGAGCACACATTTCCTTCAACTTCTTGATTTTATTGTTCTTCATAGACTCCGGTATCAAAGGGTCTCGATCGGAAGGTACATGGGTGCCATACATCTGAAGGGCTTCCCTGATTAAAGTAATATTCAATTCAAACTTCTTCATTTCCTCCTGGTTTGATAGAGAGGGCACCAGGAATGTGCCTGAATGATCTTTATCTCCTGTCGCCTTCAGTGTGGCAATCAAGTAGTAGCACCTAAGAAAATCAGGTCTAGGCAAAGCTGCACTGAAATAATCTTGCAATCCCGCTTTTAGCCAAATATCCTGAAGAGGGGCTGCATTCTGTAATGTTTCAAATTCTCTCGAGAAGAATTGAAATGTCCACCAGACTCCTCCGAATTCCAACTTGGACTCCCATATGTGGTCTGCATCTCCCAAATCTCCTAGCATCTCGTTGAACCAATCAGAATGCCCCTTCACTCTTTCTGTTAGGCCACTTGGAGGATCCGAGATAGGAATTCTTCTCACATTCAAAAGCTCTTCCGGCCTTGTTGTCAGTGGCGCTTCCACAGGCATGGTATCCCAATTGCTTTGAGTATTAGTGCCCGCCTGGGAGCTTGTTCCTGCTACAGCTGCCATGACACTTCTGATGCTTATCTGCTAGAAGAAGGAAGGCACATTAGTGTTGCATAGGAAACAGGATGTAATAGTGTTCCCTCCACAATACTAACATGACAATCGAGATGGTTAGTGGTTAGAGATGAAGTGTTTGTGATAGATGTGAGTGGGGATTAGTGGTTAGTGTCATTCTAGATGCATACTTTGGATATGCAAGGTACTCAAAATGCATCTACTTCAGAGTGGATGGATTTACAAAATGGGTCTGGGGGTTTGATACAGGGTTTAATTCTCCAGACTTTGTTTGAGGATTTGTGGTTCCTTGAGCTGATGACGGTTAAAGGTTCAGGGACTAGATTGTGCTGGATTTGGGACCTTTTGGGTACCCATTTCCAGACATTCCTAGGTTTGACCGAGTGCGTGTTAGAGTGGGATGTAAGTAGAGTTCCTGAGTTGTTTGCCAAGAGGACTTGTGAGTGTTGAATTGTGCTAGTGACTAGAGTTGGAGCTATTTGGGCTCGTAAGCAGGCCTTGGGCACCCATATCTGCCTAGCATTGGGGCTAGCCTTCATTGACCGCTTAGGAACCCAAATAGACAAGGTATGCCTAGAGTGTTGACTAGGGATATCCTTCGTTTTAGTCCTTGACAGTGTGGCTTGCTTGATGCTCTTTTGAGACCCTGTCTTTGGGGCCGTGATTTTTTCCCCCTTGCGTATCCATATCTGTTTCATGCCACGAGGCACTTCATACTGCCGAAGTTGGTGCTCATGCTTCTTGTTCATCGGTCTCCTCAGTGTTGGGTGTTGCTGGGCCTTCCCCTTGAGATTCTTCTCTGGAACAGATGGGAGTTCCTCCTTGACTTCTGTACCTTTGGCAAGAGTGACAATCCTCTGCACCATAGAACTTTGGACAAGAATAACATTATCTTCATGTGGGTTCCTGGCGGGACCAGGAGTTGGTGCCTGTTCTAATGGTTTGAGTGCTTGCTTTTCTAATTCAATCGTAAGGCGGCTTTGGCCTACCCAAGCCTCAAGAAGTCCACTTCTTAGGTTGAGGTTGACTGCGTGATCATAGATCCAGTCTTGGCCCAGGACGAGAGGTTCGGTAAGATCCTCGTCTTCACATACTAGTACTTTTGCTGGCATGAGGACCTCTTGAATGTAGAGGGGAAGTTCCACCTCTCCCATGCAAGGGGTTTCAACACCTCCTAATCCTATCAGATATGCTTCTAGGGGTTGTACCTCCAATTGCAACTGTTGGCAATACAAAAGCCGAACTGCACTAGTGGCCGCTCTTGAATCAATTAAAGCTCTCACGGTCCTTGCGCTCTCTCCTTGTCCTACTTCTAGGGTCACAAAAGGTCTTCGATCAACTATCTTACGGGCCAGTTCACTCGAAGCCTCACACATGGCCATGTGATAACCTAGAGCTTCATGAGCGTCAGTCATGGGTTGATCTCTACCTTGCCTTCTCAATTTCATTCGTCGAATGCGTTCTAAAGCTTTAGCCTGTGCTTCTTCTCGAATTCTCTTTTCCTCATCCTTACGTTTCCTTGCAGTAATGAGTCGATTGAGCATTTCTTCCGTTAGGGGTTCTTGATATAACTTGACTCTACATCCGCTTATGTAACTTGGTAGTATGTCACCCTCTAGAGTGGCTAGTTGTACTGCCCCACTTGTGGAGATCCTATTGATAATCATTGGTCCATAGCCTCTTTTCTCTAATTTTTGTGCATGTTGCTTCAATGTGTAGACTAGGACTAGGTCTCCTGCTTTCAAGCCTTTATCCTTCACATGTGTATCAAAATACGCCTTTTGCCTCTTCTTTGCTGCATAGATTCCTGCTGCAGCTCTCAATCGTGTCTCACCTAGACGTTCAAGATCAAAGATTCGAGAGGAGAGTTCATGGCCTGTCCAATCATGCTCTTGTGCTACTTTCAATGTAGGTATCAAAAAGTCCAAGGGTAGCACCGCATTCTGACCGAACACCATCTGAAAGGGTGTGGCTTGGAGTACCGTTTTATAGGCAAC
This sequence comes from Ceratopteris richardii, assembly GCA_020310875.1. Lineage (NCBI taxonomy): Eukaryota > Viridiplantae > Streptophyta > Polypodiopsida > Polypodiales > Pteridaceae > Ceratopteris > Ceratopteris richardii. The sequence continues at coordinate 114,474,580 of CM035434.1, forward strand.
TCGGTATGCCCAAACAGCGTGGTGTAGTTGTTTGTCCCAATCAGAGCGTTTGTTATTCACCAATTTAGTCAGCACATTGCACAAGATCTTATTTGTGCTCTCAGCCTGGCCATTAGCTTGTGGGTGATAGGGGGCAGACTTCTTATGTACTACCAAGAATTCTTGGAGAAGGTTTTCTATGACTTCATTCAAGAAGTGTGTGCCTCTATCACTCACCAACTCTATTGGCAATCCGTACCTCGTGAACACATTTTCAAATAAGAACTTTGCTGTTGTTTGAGCATCATTTTTTGTAGTGGCTTTCACTTCTACCCACTTGGTCAGATAGTCTGTGGCCATAATGATGTACTCAGCATGTGAACCCTTAGCTGGGGAATTAATAGGACCAACAAAGTCTATTCCCCACTTAGAGAATGCACGTCCACCCATCATAGGTTTCAATGGCATCTCATCCTTGCGTATGGGATATTGAGTTCGTTGACAAACCTCACACCTCTTCACATAGGCATGTGCATCCATGTGAAGGGTGGGCCACCAAAATCCTGCAAATAGTATTGCATTGATCACCCTATCTGGACCGAAGTGTCCTCCTGCTACACCTTGGTGAGCAGTCTCTAATATCTTGAGGCATTCGCTCTCATGAACACACAGTCTTAGGTACCCATCTTTACCACGTTTGTATAAATTATCACCAATGATTGTGTAATCCAAGACTTCTTGTTCCAAACTTCTTTGTCTGACCAAAGTCATATCTTGAGGGAATGTTTTCGTCCTCAAGAACGCTACTAATGGTTCACTCCAATCTGGCACTAAAGACACTCGATAAAGAGTGGCATGTTCCACTGGTGGTTTAGTGCAGTAGATTGGGCATTCTTTGCACATTCTATGGACATCAACTTCCATGGTTGGCCAATGCACTCCTAGTCTCCTCAGGGTCTGTAGGGTTCATTGTTTTGAGTAGTGTTGCTTTAATGCACCTACATGTGCTAATTGCAACCACTTAGCGTACTCGTCCTCTTCCACACAACAGGCCAATACTCCTTGCTCCGTATGTTTGTACATACTTCCTGCCAAAATATGATACTTTTGAGCTCTTACTATCTCTCTATCTTCTATGTGCATTACCGAGTGATTAGGACCGTATGTCAATACTGGCACTAATGGCTTAGCCCACTGCGGTACAACTTCCAAATTAGACAAGTAAGCATCAGGTAGGTCATCTGACACTCCTTGTGGGGCCTCTCCAAATGTGAGCCTAGAGAGATGGTTTGCCCTCAAATGAGTCTTGCCTTTCCTCACTACTACCTCAAAGTCATATTCCATTAGTAAGAGAAACCATCTTACTAATCTGCCTGTATTACATGGCTTGTTTACCAGGTCATACTTCAACTTTATAGCCTCTTGTCCTTGTATTCCTATGTGCCATAGAATCCTCCTCAACCATATTGCTTCACATGTTGCAACACATGCAACTTTGTACTCAGCTTCAGTAGAAGATAATGCTATTGTCGATTGCTTCTTACTGATCCAAGACAAGATCCCTAATCCTAAAGAAAAGCAATACCCAGAAACTGATTTTCTTGTATCAATATCTCCTACCCAATCTCAATCACAGTATCCAACTAGAGATTATCCTTCTTCATAAAGAATATCATAATAAGTGGTTCTTTTCACATACCTTAGTATCCACATGCTTGCCTTCCAATGACTGCAAGGCTTATTAGAGAACATGCTTACAACTCCAACAACATAAGAGATATTTGGTCTGCTATTGCACAAGTAGATGAGACTTCCAATTTCTTGTATCTTCCAATATCTACTAGAGGTGAAGTATCTTCAATAGATAATTTTTTTTTAACCTCCATAGGTGTAGAAATTTCCTTGCAATCCTCCATGTCGAATGCCTTCAATATCTGTCTTGCATACTTTTGTTGAGAGATGAAAACCTTCCCTAGTTCATGCCAAACTTCAAGGCCTAAGCAATGATGCATTAAGCCCAAGTCTGTCATTTCAAATTTTGAACTCAGGGCATCTTTTGTTTGTTGAAGAAGCACATCATTGTTTCCTATAATCACAAGGTCATCTACATAAAGTACAAGAAGAATTACCTTTCGTTCTCTCTTTAGAACATACAAGTTGGCATCAAAAGCACATCTTCTGAAACCTAGAACCAAGAGATACTTATCTATCCATTAGTACCATGCTCTAGGGGCTTTTTTCAACCCATATAATGTCTTCTTCAGCTTACATACCTTGTTCTTTGAATGGGAAGCCACAAACCTTGGTGGCTGAGACACATATACCTCCTCCTTGAGGTCTCCATTCAAGAATGCTGATTTGACATCCATGTGATAGACTGGCCAATGCTTGTGTGCACGCACAGTGAGTACTACTCAGATAGTCATCATCTTTTCAGTGGGGGCAAATGATACGAAAATCAATGCCTTCAACTTGTGAGTAACCCTGTGCAACAAATCTTGCTTTGTATTTTTCTAGTGTACCATCAGCCTTGTACTTTAGCTTCCAGCCCCACTTGGTGCCAATGACTTTATGCTTAGGGGGTCAATCCACTAGCTCCCAAGCTCCATTTTTCATGATATTGTTGTATTCTATTTGCATGGAAGCCCTCCAATTTGGATCGTGGAGTGCCTCTTTCACATTGGTTGGTTCCTTTGCTTCTTCTTGAATGAGATCAGCCATCAGGCCTATGTTTACAATCAGGGTGCCTGCCCGTCACTGTTCCTCTATTCTCTACGATTGCCTCGTTCCATCTGCAACCTATTATAGTGATTATGGGATGGGGTTTGCAGAATCATAGAGCAGTCTCACCCAACGTGGCAATGGCATTTCCACTTGGGTGTTAGCAAGCTGATGACTTTCAGACTCATCATCTGAAGATGATGCTTCCTTCTCTTGTGTAGAAGGGATAGCTCTAGGGCCAGGTTCATAGTGGATTGCCCCTTCTTCTGATGATAAAGTGGAAGCTCTCTTTCCCTCCTCCACTACATGTGGTTGCTCCTCCTTAAACAACACATCATGACTGGCCATGATCTTCTTAGCCTCAGGGTCATAAAGCTTATAAGCCTTCTTATCTTCATTGTACCCTAGGAAAATACATTTGATGCTTTTTGGTTGAAGCTTGTTTCTCTCCCTATCTAGAATATGTACATAACATTCACTTCCAAATACTTTGAAATGGGAAACAGAAGGCTTTTTAACAGTGTAGGATTCTTGTGGAGTCTTTCCATCAAGTGCCTTGGTGTAGCTTTGATTCAAGATGTAGACAACAGTGTTGACAGCCTCTGCCCAAAATTGATTAGGCAAACCCTTTCCTTTCAACATGCACCTTGCCATCTCCATGATGGTTTGATTCCGACGTTCTGCAACACCTTTTTGTTGAGGACTATGTGCTAGTATGAGTTGATGCTTTATTCCCTTAGTCTTGTAGAAATCTTCAAACTCCATTCATTTGAACTCGCCTCCGTCGTGTGTCTTGAATTTCTTCATCTTCTTCCTTGTTTCGGTTTCAACAAGTTGAAGCCATTCTTTAAACTTACCAAAATCTTGAGCCTTATCGTGAAGGAAGTACACCCACATCTTCTTGCTATAGTAATAGATATGTAACATGAAGTAGGAAGATCCGCCCAAGGCCTGTGTAGGCATTTTTTCACACAAGTCAGCATGCACCAAGTCTAGAGGATAGCTTGTCCTATTCTTGCTTTCTTGTGGAAATGCCTTCCTCTATTGCTTGCCCATCATGCAAGATTCACATGGTTCCTTCATTTTTGCAATCAATGGTAGGTGTACAACCATACCCCTGCGATGCATCTCCTTCAGTGCAGAGTATCCAATGTGGCCGAATCTCTAACACCATAGCTTACTTGTGCCCATGTTTGTAGTGGTTGTAAGAGCACACGACTCATATAGGTTGTTCCTCCTTATGCCAGTCCCAACAATGTTGTTGTTACTATCCATAATCTTAGCTCTTGTCTTACTGAAAGATACTTGACGACCTTGATCAGTTATAGAAGCTAGTGAAAGTAGATTTCGTTTTATTTGTGGAACATACAACATATTTGAAAGCTTTTTGATATCACCATTAGAGTCAATGAAAGAAACCATACATTTTCCCTCTTTAGGAAAACTTGCATTGTTTCCTACCTTTACTGTGATGGGTTCCTTTAGAGTCTATAAGGAACTATAAAGGTCTTTTCTACTTGTCATGTGACGAGATGCACCATTTTCCAACACCCATGAGTCATCTGTTCTTGAATCTTTAGTCAAGGAGCACACCTCCTCTATCATAACAGATAACTCAAGCTTTGTTTCTATTGTGTTGATAGAATCCTTGCCCTTGCCACCTTTTGAAGAGCCACCCTTCTCTTCTGCCACCACTCCTTGCCTTGAGCCGAAGCTCCTCCTCCATGAGTAAGGCACTGAATTCTTCAAACATTACTGGTTGAGGTCTGATTTGAGTATTAAGAGGAGTTACCAAACCATCAAACTTAGGTGGATAGATTCAAAGACAATGTCGAGCTAGCTCCTCGCTTGACTTTTGTACACCTGCTCCCACCATTTGACCTCGTAGATCCTTTATGCGAGTGATAAACACCTCTGCAGTCTCTGCATCAGCAAACCTTTCTACTGCTAGCCGATTCTCCAAGTTCTCAATCCATGTCTAATTACGAGTTTCATATTGATTTCTATGATATGTTCCATGCTTCACATGCCTTGGTAGTGTGTTGATAGTTAGAACACTATCAGAAGTACTTGTAACTAGAGCACAGAGTGCATATGTGTTTCTACGTTTCTAAGCATGTAGAAGATGAACATCAAAAGGAATCATTTGACCAAGATTATTTGGATCAGGTGTTTCTTGAGGCTCATGATGAGTCCCAAGAAGAGTCTCTAGAAGCTCATATGAATCAAGGATAGAAGTAATTTTAGACTTCCACAAGGCGTAATTTTTACCATCAAGTTTACCTTCTGTGAAGCCTAGTGGTCATATCTGCAATGTTGGGATGGCCGGCATCATTGCTACTCCTACTTGTGCGCCACCTACTCTTGTTGATGAACCACCTTGATTCCTAGTCATAGATGATGACACACCACTTGAGATCTTCTCTCTTTTGTCATTGAGACCTGTGCAACCTCTTCATTTTTGCTTCTACACCACTCAGAGCCTCTTGATCTCTAATACCATGTAAGAAACTAACAACACAACAAAATAGACCAATAGACAGATTTGAGAGAAAAACACAGACAAAGATAGATGCACACTGAGAGATAGAGAAATTCTCATATTTTTTAGTGTAATTCAATTACAACGATGGTACTGTCCACCTGTGCACTCCTAGTGTGGAACTTAGATGGTGATCTACACAAACTCTAGATGAAGGGCTTACTAGTGCGCAATGCTATGGAAAGCTCAACCTGGGCTATGCTTATATAGATTTTACAAGGCAGTTTGGTATAGATAAACGTAGTCAAGAGATACAAATTAGTCTATAAAATATAAAAGCCAACAATATCTCCACGACCAAAAGTCTTACCATCTCAGCCCTATGGGCCGGGGGGATAGGCCCCTCGGACACTGCAAAAGGGGTCAAGCCCCCCTCTGCACTCCCCCCATTAAGGTTCTATGGGGAAATCACGCGACACCACAGGGCCTTTATTTTCACTTTGAATGGCAACCCAATGGCCCGAAAGTTTATGCCCTACCTAACCTAATGGATAGGCTCACATAGATCATCTATAACCATCAATGGTCACACATAGATCTCATCTAACTTAGAAGTTAGGGTTCGAAAAATGTATGGGCTCTCACAATGGCTTCTCCTCATAATGGGGGCCTTACAACTTAGAGCACCATGATTTGTGGTCACTTGAGGGTGGAGTATTGAGCATATCCAATGTAATATATGAGTCATCCTAATCATGATCATCCACATCGTCATGTAAATCTTCATCATCATGATCATCTGCATGATCTAATGTATCTATAGTGGCATCATGGGTAGAGGTGTGAGCACATTGTGATGATTGAGATCGTCTCTTCTGTGTCTATCTCTCCACCTCATCCATATCTGCTTCTCCATAATACTCTTGTATTACATATAACAAACATAAATAAATAAAACATATAAAACATCAATAAAAATAAAATAATTATATGAAATTTAATAATACACACAAAAGCATTTGGATCATCTCGCATGTACTCACCTAGACGTCGATATCCACAATGTGTAATAGAATCAATCTCCTTTTTCGTATAATATTGACCATAATCCTTTTGCTGCATTGGAACAAATAAAAAAAATTAATGATGAATGTTTTAACTAAAATAAAAAATATAGTTTCAATAATACATATACTTACAAATGTGGCTACAAAACCATTATGGCCCATTTGACCTAAATGTGATGTATGACCTGACTCAACTCTCTTCTTTGCAGCAATCGGCGTTTATTAAATGAAACAAGAATACATAGATTAACTATAAAACATTTATAAAACATATGAGAATTATTGATTTGTATACCTTCTATAGAGGAAATGGTTCCTAAATACGTAGCTATCTACAAAAAAAATGCCACATCTCAGGTGGTATGTTAGGTCTTCTCTTATTTTTTTGTACAATACAATATCTCCTGTTATTTTAATCTCAAACAAAAAAAGGGATCATAATATAAAAAAACTTTTTAATTTATAAACATGCATACACAGACACACATACATATACTTACACATACATACACATAGTCACACATATACATACTAAATACATACCCACACACATACATATACACATGCATACATGCATACACATACACTTACACATACATACATACACTTACACATACATACATATACAAATATACATGCATACACATACACATATGCATACACTTACACATCCATACATACTCACACATACACATACACACACATATACATACACACACATACACATATAGATACACTTACACATACATAGTGTTTCATGTTTTCTAGGGAGGATAATCTAATAGAAGGTTTTGTTTCTTTGTAGGAAAGTAAAAGCATGGATCATTCTCCAGATAGGATACTAGATTGGAGACAGAAGCGATTGAGGAATCATGTCATCTAGGAGTATCTAGTAGGCTGGAGAGGATTACCACTTATTGACTCTATTTGGGAATCAGAAGCTTTGGTTCACATGTAATTTCCCTCATTGATCATTGAGGACAATGATCTTTAGAAGGGGGAGAGAGTGTCAGACATTGATCCACAGGGATCAGTCCATTTGATCCACAGGGATCAGTTCATGTGTGTGAGGGACAAGCACCAGCTAGCCAAGGTCCCAAGCTGGGGGGATACCCTAAGGTACGTTGGTAGTAATGGGAAGTACTTGGGTAGTAATGGGAATAAGTGTTGCATGATGGCCACATGTTCACACTAGACTATTCGATATCATTACTATGTTTAGAGTACATCATTGCTCTTTTTAGAGTACAAGAGGGTATATATGGATGGGAGGAGAGTCACACACATCATTCAAGTGATTTCTAACACACACACACACATTAATATAACAAATAAAAGCAAATTATACCATGCATTATCACGATGATGTGCCATAAGTATTTGCATCTCTTTCAAAGACCACTTATGAGACCATCCAGTGCCAAATTTTGTCTCCAATGAACTAACTACATACTTTTTGTCTCTCTCATCAAACTCACTACAAAAGAAAAAAATCATACAAGTAAAACATAAAATATTTATCTCAATTTATATGTAAAACTTCCACTTATGTCCATTTTAAGTGAATGAAATGTAGGTAGGAGTCACATAAAGCTCTCATTCTTCTTTTAAACTCCAACCCATGCATCATGTATACTATATTCCCCTCAGGTTCTATGTCACACTCCAACCCTAGGCTACCTATGCATGTCCTCATAGGTACCTTTCTTTACTATGATCCATAAAATCTATACATATAGAACAAAATGGATTAGAAATCAATATATGTGTGTGTGTATATGTGTGTATGTACGTGTATGTATATATGTGTGTATGCATGTGTATGTGTGTATGCATGTGTATGTGTGTATGCATGTGTGGATGTATGTGTGTGTATATGCGTGTATGTATATGTGTGTGTATGTATATGTATGTATGTATATGTGTGTGTATGTGTATGTAGGTGTGTATGTTAGTGTTTGTATGTGTGTATATGTGTATGTGGGTGTGTATGTGTATATGTATGTGTGTATGTATGTATGTATGCATATGCATGTGCATTGTGTATGCATATGTATGTGTGTGTATGTGTACGTGTGTGTCTCTATGTGTGTGTGTATGTGTATGTGTATGTGTATGTGTGTGTATGTATATGTGGGTGTATGTATCTATGTGTGTGTATGTATATGTGTGTATGTGTGTATGCATATGTATGTATAGTGTGTGTGTATATGTGTGTATGTATATGTGTGTATGTTTGTGTATGCATGTATACATGTGTATGTGTGTGTATGCATATGTATTTATAGTGTGTTTATGTGTGTTTTTATATGTGTATATGTGTGTATGTTTGTGTGTATGCATGTATATGTGTGTGTCTCTATGTGCATGTGTATGTGTATGTGTGTGTCTCTATGTGTGTGTAAATGTATGTGTGTGTATGCATATGTATGTGTGTGTATGCATATGTATGTATAGTGAGTGTATGTGTGTTGTGTGTGCATGTATGTGTATGTATGCTTGTGAGTGTATGGTTGTGTGTCTATGTGTGTGTATGTATGTGTAATTATTTGTATGTGTATGTGTATATGTGTATGTGTATATGTATATGTGTGTCTATGTATGTATGTATAAGTATCTATATGTGTATGTGTATGTGCTTGTCTATGTGTGTGTATGTATGTGTAAGTATCTATATGTGTATTTGTATGTGTGTATGTATGCGTGTAAGTATATGTGTGTGTATGTATGTGTATGTGTGTGTATGTGCTTTGCACCTACATGTTGAATGACTATTGTTCGTAGCATCTGTGCACTTGCAACTCATCATGGTTGGAATGTACATCAGCTGGGCATTAAAACTACATTTTCTGAATGGTGAATTGCATGAAGAAGTGTATGTTTTTCAGTCCTGTGGCTTTGTGTAGAAAGGGCATGAATTTGGCACAAAAAATGTGGGCATGGAAAATAGTTATTCATGATTTTTGTGCAATCACCAAGATTGTGTATATGTGCCTAGCAAATGATATCCCTAATTAGCACGCCATGACTAGTGAAGGGTTAAAAAAATTTAAAGTAGCTTTCAAGAAAGCCCGTACTTCAACGAAGTCAAGGTCTAGAAAATGTATGAGGGGTATGATCCCATGCCTAGAAGTACGAGAATCGCCATCACCTCAAGCTTCCCCACAACAATCTCCAACGGAACCTCTAGTGATAGTACCTCCTATTCAAATTCGCCTATCATGCTCCATTACACCTAAAGGAACTGCTAGTGCAAGTATAACCTCTTAAGCCACCCACTACCACTCAGGATGCTACTACTAAAGTACGCCAACCTAAATTTGCTAACAATTGAGAATGCTTCTCTCAATGAAGTATTTTGATGGCAATGCACCACGGTGCGCTCTCCTTCTCGAGAGCTCCACGGCGATATCCTCGGAGTAGAAAATCGAGCTCCTAAGGCTGAACACAGTACTCTGCACAGAGGTTGCAGAATATGCAGAAAAACACAATACACAAGGAGCACAAAGACAGACTTCTTAGGTCTTAGACATGTGGTCGAACTTACAGTCTATGATTGACCAGGCCACTATATGTTTTATTAAAGAACATATACGAAGAAGTGTCTAGTGACCATTTGGCCTTTCACATGGACACTAACGGTAACAATATCCCACTAAAGGCCAATATGGTCAATTTAAGTATGGTAGAAAAATAAAGAATGATAAAGAATACTTGAGTGTAAGTATAGAAACTATACCTCCCACCTGATGGGCATGTTACACAGTATAAAAGTGACTATGTAAGATCATGAATCAAGTAACCCCCATCAAGTGACAACAGTGTCGAAAGCTATCCTTTGGTAGAGCTTTAGTCAAAGCATCAGCAACATTCTCTTGAGTGTGAACCTTCTCAAGAATAATGCGCTCAGTGGATAAGCAATCTCTAATGAAGTGATACCTCACCTCAATGTGCTTGATCTTTGCATGATAGACCGAATTCTTAGCCAAAGCAATGGCACTCTCACTATCACTGAGCAAATGAGGTACATGTTGAGGTAAACCCATATCACAAGCAAGATGAGAAAGCCACAATGCTTCCTTACATGCCTCACTTGAAGCAACATACTCTACTTCTATTGTGGAAACAACTCTATATTCTTGAAGACGAGATCTCCAAGAGATAGCACCTCCAACAAAATGAAAAATGTACCCTGATGTAGACTTACAATTGTCTACACAACCAACGTAGTCATAATCTCTATAACCAACAATGGATGTTTTCCCTCTATTTAAGCATAGAAACTTGTCCTTAGTGCCACTCAGATATCTTAAAATCATCTTGACTACTTCCCAATGTTTCTTGCTAGCATTAGACATATATCTACTCACAACTCCCACTGCAAATGCAATGTCTGGTCTCGTAGCTACCATAGTGTACATGAGACTACCAATAGCAGACTGATAGGGAATTTTGGTCATGAATTCCTTTTCCTCATCTACTTTGGGGCAATCATCCTTGCTCAATTTCACATATGTGGGTAAAGGTGTACTCAATGCCTTTCCACCCTGCATATTGAATCGATGAAGTACTTTGGATATGTACTCACTTTGAGACAAGTATATGCATCTTTTACTCCCATCACCAGTAATACACATGCCAAGAATATGTTTGGCATCCCCCAAATCCTTCATATCAAATGTCCAACTCAACTTATTTTTGAGAAGTGACAAATCATAAGAGGACTTCTCAGCAATCAACAAATCATCGACATAAAGTATCAAGCATATCAAGCTTCCATCTGAGCATCTCTTTGTGTAGAGACAGTGATCCTCATTGCTTTGAGAATAGCCTTGAGACTTCATAAAAGCATCAAACTTTTGGTACCATTTGATGGATATGATTAATCTCCAAGAGACAAGCTATACTCGAATTTAGAACACCTCTATATCAAGTATAACTTATAAACTTCTTCAATTTTGGAAAACTTTTATCAATTTATGAGCTATCACCATTACTGTGAACTATGATCATACTCAGAAAAGTCTACTTCACAAAATTCATTCATTGACTTATGAAATGATTAAAGTTGTTGGAGTTAGACGTCTGTGGAAGCACACGAACAGCACAAGGAAGAAGAAGAAGCTTGGAGCACAAACACACAATACTGAATGTATTACTAGAGAATGTACAAAGATAAGTAGCCCATTAGGGCAATAGGCATATATACAAGCCGGGGAAAAAAACCTCCTAAAGAGGGAAAAAAGTGCCCCGACGGTCCTAGTGTGTTCACACACATCACTACCTAAATATATCAACAAATCCCCCCTAGGAGTGATGCGGTGAACAAGGAGCTAGAACTCATGTATAAGGAAGTGCCAAGCTATGTGGAAATCACTCCACAAAAGGAAGTAAGCCCAAAGCTTTGCGGAAAGCTTCAAACTTCTCCCTAGACAGAGCCTTCGTGAAAAGGTCTGCAATGTTCTCCTGCGTGGGCACATATGCCAAGCTGATCTCCCCAGCAGAGAACCTCTCCCTGACATAATGATAATGCACCTCAATGTGCTTAGTGCGAGCATGGAACATAGGGTTCCTTGCAACTGTCAATGCGCTCTGACTGTCAGTGAAGATGGTGGTGGCAGAAGACTGACAAACACCCAAATCAGCCATAAAGTGTTTGAGCCACACACACTCAACAGTAGCTGTGAAAGATGCCCTATACTCAGCCTCACAACTGGAAGTGGCCACAGTAGGTTGCTTCTTGCTCAACCAAGATATACATGAGCTAGCAAGCATGAAGCAAAAGCCACTAGTGGACACACGAGTGTCATAGCAACTAGCCCAATCTAAGTCAGAGAAAGCATGCAAATATGGCGGTAGTGATCCCCCCTTGGGATAAAACAACCAAGTAACCGAGTACCACTCAAGTAGCGAAAGATAGAGTTAACCGCCTTCCAATGCGTGACTCCTAGGCAATGCATAAACCTGCTCATCTGTGAGACAGCAAACTGAATATCTGGCCGAGTAATGCATAAGTAAATCAAGCATCCAACAGCCTGCTGATAGAGAACAACATCAAATGCATCTCCAGCATCATGAAGACTCAATTGTAAACGTGTCTCCATAGGAGTGGCAATAGGCTTACAGTCTTCAAGTCCAAAACGCTGCAATAATGTGTCATAATAGTGATGCAAATGCCCCAAATCAGACATCTCAAATGAGGCATGCAAATCAGCCTTGAAATCAGCAATATGCTTCTCAATAGGACCAGTGAGCAGCATGTCGTCAACATAGACAACAATGATCAGAAGCACATCATTAGCACGCTTAACATATAAGGTGCTTTCAGTTGGACTATTCTCAAAACCATGTGCAACCAGATAGGCATGTATCTTCTCATACCAAGCACGTGGTGCATGCTTTAAACCATATAATGCCTTCTTTAACCTGCACACCTGGTTTTCATGCCCTTTCTGCACAAAGCCACGGGGCTGAAAAACATACACTTCTTCATGCAAGTCACCATTCAAAAATGTTGTTTTAATTTCCAACTGATGTACATTCCAACCATGATGGGTTGCAAGTGCACAAATGCTCTGAACAGTAGTCATACGGCATGTAGGTGCAAAGGTCTCATCAAAATCAATGCCTCTTTCCTGCGCATAACCCTTTGCAACAAGCCTAGCCTTATACGTGTCAACTATACCATCAGGTTTACGCTTCAGCTTGTATACCCACTTAGTGCCAATGGCCTTCTTGCCAGGAGGCAAGTCACATAAAGACCATGTACCAATCTTAATTATAGCATCATATTCAGATTGCATAGCAGCCATCCAATTTTCTGAATTCTGTGCTTCATCAAAAGAAACAGGCTCATTCTCATCACAGAGACTAGACGCAATCATAGCATAGCAATTTGATGCAAAGGAGGCACTGTGAGAGCATGAACGAGTACGATATGACAAAGGTGCATCTAATTTGCTGTCACGCAAAGTCTGCACCAGCCATTTTGGGATAGTTTTTGCCTGCTCAATATCAGCTCTCTCATCAACAAGTGCATCATGTAAATCTGCATCAGAAATGGAATGATCTGCATCATCATATGAAACCTGCAAAGGCTGAGAAGTTGCCTCATTAGGACCAGCACTAGACTGTCCACCTGTAAAAAGAGGCATCAAAGTTTCATACATGTCTTTGGAGCTAACAGATGTCTCCTTAGTACATGAAAGCAATGGCTGAATAGCATCTTCCACAAAGACAACATCACGGCTAACCAGAATGCATTTAGTCTGTGGATGATACAGACGATAGCCTTTACTTTCAGAACTGTACCCAACAAAATACATTTTACTGCATTATCATCCAATTTTCTACGATGTTGTTCAGGCACTAGTGCATATGCCAAACAACCAAAAACACGCAGATGAGCAACAGATGGCTTGCGGTCATGCCAAGCCTCATATGGAGTGATAGACTGCAACGCTTTAGTGGGACACCTGTTTAGTACATATGCTGCACACATGACAGCCTCGAGCCAGAAACTATGTGGTAAAGCCTGACTTTTGACCATGCACCTCACCATCTCCATGAGTGACCTGTTCTTTCGTTCAGCAACTCCATTCTGTTGAGGTGTATACGGCATTGTACACTAGTGTTTTATCCCAGGTCAAGCCAGAAATGCATTAAAATCAGAAGACATATATTCCCCCCCTCGATCAGAACGGAGGGTGCCCATTTTACATGCTGACAGATTTTCAGCCAAAACCAAAAACTGTTTAAAGCACATGAACACTTCGGACTTTGCTTTGAGTGGATACACCCATGCATGCCTGGAAAAATCATCAATGAAAGTCACGAAGTAAAGGTAATTTCCAAAAGAGGGTGTCTGCATAGGACCACAGACATCACTATGTACAAGCTGCAATTTCTGTGTAGCCCGAACTGAACCATCTTTTGGAAAGGAGGAACGCTGCATTTTGCCCAAAATACAGCCTTGACAAACATGTTTTTCAGGTGCCTCAAGTTTGGGCAAAGAGGACACCATTTCAGATTTCTGCAAGCGTAGCAAACTAGCAAAATTCATATGACCAAAGCGTGCATGCCAAAGCTTTGCATCTGACATAGCCAGAGAATCACTTACTGCACATGCCAAATCATTTATAGATATTTCATAGTCTATGAGCTCATACAGCCCATGACATAAAATGCCAAAAGCAATAATCACATCGCCATTTGACAAATCGTGAACTGTACACATGTCATCAACAAATTTCACAACCAAACCAATCTTGGCTAATGCAGAAACTGATAACAGGTTCTTCTTGATCACTGGCACAAATAAAGCATGTGACAAAGTGAAATAACTACCATCAACAGTAGTCAAAATGATCTTACCAACTCCCATAATAGGATAAGAGGAGTTGTTGGCACATGTAATAGTATTCCCTGTAGGGGCAGGCTCGAGTGAAGAGAAGAAACTGCGCTGCGAGGTAATATGTTTCATCGTCCCATTGTCAAAGTACCAAACATCTGAGTCTACTGCAGACATGCACTGCTCATGAGAAGATGGGTCAAAACGGCAAACAGTAGTAAATGCCCATTCTTCTTCCTGCACAAGATTAGCAGACTCCGTTTTTGGTGTAGAGGCTTCTACAACAACCATTCAAGCCTCTTTCTTCTTTGCCTCTTTTGCAGATAGTTTTGGACAGTTCTTTATGATATGATCATTCCCTTTACAGTATTTACAAAACAATTTCTGCTTTTCTGATTTTTTCTCATCTTTGTCTTGGTTCTTCGAATGTGGAGCATTTGCAGATTTCTGCTTACTAGTAGAAGAACTCCATTTTCCTTTGCCCTTCTGACTAGCTAGGAAAGCTTGATCTACAACACGCATAATGGACCTGTTCTACTTGGACTGATCTTCCTACAACAGAACAGAGACTAACTCCTCAAATGACAAGGCATTTGGATTATGCCCCGACGGTCCTAGTGTGTTCACACACATCACTACCTAAATATATCAACAAAAGTTTCTTATGAAACTTTGACACAATACTCTCCTAATATTTATGCAGCTATTTCAAGTGAAAATTCTTCAAAAGAATTTACAAAACTTGAGATTTACTTCAATAAGTAAACCTATGTCTGAAATAGGCTTTCTTTGGAAGCAACTTTTACATATGCAACTTTAAATGCATGCTTCTCACAAATTGGACCCCATTTGATCAAATGCTTTTAGAATTAGGTTGCTTACCTTCCAACTTAAATTTTGAATGCTTGGTTGTGCAAAACTTTACATTGTAGACTGAGATCTGATCAATTCTTTGATAATCGAGATTGCGCCTGTTTCAGTAATCTCTCAACACCTGTTTACATATGAATGTTCCTACACAAAATTCTCTCAGCCTAATTATCATTGGACTCTCGAAATTTGATGATATATGCATTAACTATGGACTTAGACACACACAAAAGGATTTCTCAAATGATTGAGCACAAAAGGAGAGAGATGAAAAACATCGAGGTGCTACTTCTTCAAAACCATCTTCTATTATGAACAGAAATACATCGGATGGATATTCATTATTCAAATTATCATTTTTTTCTTCTATATCTCATCTCTCATATGTATCATGACTATATACAAGTGTATATATACATATGAGTGTAGATTCATCATTATATCAAAGTATGTTTGAAGTATTTACAAAACTATTGCACGTGTATTTAGAATATCTCTTCCTAAACTTCCACTTCACGTCATGCTTTAGACTTTGATCTTTACTTAAAGTCTTCATTCCTGACCTTCATACAATCATCAATTGTTGATTGTCTTACTCCAAGAGCTCCCCCGCAATCATCAATTGTGATTACCTGCATCTTCTTTCTCCCTGCCATATCTTTAAACCACTGCAACTTGGGTCCATCCAAACTCTTTGTCAACATATTTGCAAGTTGATCCTTTGTAGGAGTATGCATGATTTCTATTTCTTTATCAACAACATTCTCTCTCAAAAAATGATATTGAATCTCAATATGTTTGGCCCTGGCATGAAACACAGGGTTAACTGCCAAATACAAAGAACTCATGTTATCTCCACAAATGATATGAGTACTCTGAATAATATCAAAACTCTTCATGAGAGTTTTTAGCCATGTGAATTCCTTTGTAGATTCTACCATACCTTTATACTCTACTTCTATAGATGATAAAGCAATTGTATGTTGCTTCTTAGAACACCATGAAATTAACTTATCTCCCACATAACACAAATACCCATGTGTTGATCTTCTATCATCAAAGTTACCTGCCCAGTCTCCATCACTATATATCTTGATCCTTGTATTTGAAGTAAACCGATAATACAAACCTTCTTTAAGTGTGCCCTTGATATACCTAAGCACCCTTTGACCTGCAACCCAATGTTCCTTTCTAGGACAATGCATGAGTTGAGATAGAACTCCAACTGCATATGACAAATCAGGCCTTGTTAATGTAGCATAAATCAAGCTACCCAACAAACTCTGATAAAGCTTCATGTCTTTGAATACTTCTCGTCCATATCTACTCAATTTGTGATTCACTTCCATTGGAGTTGATGTTATCCTGCAATCTTCCATTTTAAACTTGATTAGCAAATTCTTCAAATACCTTTCTTGAGTCACATATACTCCATGTTGAGTATATGAAATCTCCATTCCCAAGAAATATGATAAATTTCCCAAGTCATTGATCTTGAATTCTTTCTCCATCTACTTCTTAAGCATTTGTATGCCTTTGTCATCTTTACATGTAAGTATTATGTCATCAACATAAATACAAACATAGATAAACCCATCTTCACTTGCTTTGACTCACAAGCTATTATCTGCCTTTGATGCTTGGAAACCAAGTTCCTTCAAAAACTTCACAAGCCTATAATTACATGCCCTTGGAGCTTGCTTCAAGCCATACAAAGCTCTCTTAAGCTTACACACATGATCTGGATAAAATTGATCTTTAAAACCATCTCGTTGTTCCATGTAAACTTCGTCTGAAATATAACCATTTAAAAATGCATTCTTCACATATAATTGAGACAATTTCCAAACTTTGCATGCAGCAATGGCTATAAGAGTTCTTATGGTTGTCATCTTTGCAACAGGACTATAGGTTTCATCATAGTCCACACCATGTGTCTGTGCATACCCTTTTACAACAAGTCTAGCTTTGTACGTAGACATACTTCCATCTGCATATCTTTTTGTTTTGTAAACCCATTTGCATCCTATCACTTTTTGATTTCCTGGTTTTGGCACTAATTCCCAATTCTCATACTCAATGAGAGCATCATATTCTTCCTTCATAGCTTTCTCCTAATTCTCCTTTCCTTTTGCCTCATCATATGTAGAAGGATCTTCATCTATCTTTATCATGTAAGCATAATCTTTAGTAGTCAAGAATGAAGTCTCATAGCTATACCTTATGGGTTGCTTTTTGTTCCTTGATGATCTTCTGAGTTCTCCCCTCCTTGAAGTTTCTGGTTCATCATATTCTGGATCAAACCTTGGCATTTCTTCATCATCATTTTGAGCTTCAACATTCTCTTCTTCATCAGCTATTTGAACTTTTGATTTACCCTTGTTTTGACTCAATACTTATTCAAGACTTGCATAAGCCCTATTTGTACCTATATACCAAGTACCTTGCTCATCAAATGTAACATCCTTTGACACAAGAAATTGCTTTGTGGATGGACTCCACAACCTGTGTCCCATTTGCTTATCATCATAACCAATGAACACATATTTTTTAGCCTTTGGTTCCAATGTATGCTTTAATTGAGAATGAACATAAGCATACAAGCAAATACTTTGCAATGATCTAATGTAGGTCTCTTACCCCACCAAGCTTCATATGGTGTCATACCCTACAAAGCTTTACATGGTAGCCTATTAACCAAGTATGTGGCTATATTTGCAACCTAAGCCCACAAATAATTAGGGCATTTCTTCTCTTTCATCATTGATCTTGCAAACTCAACAAGAGTTCTATTTCTCCTTTCTACTACACCATTTTGTTGAGGAGAGTGCATGCAAGTAACTTCTCTCTTTATACCTGCATTTCACAAATAATCACTGAATTCATTTGAGAAATACTCTCCCCCTCCATCTGACCTCAATCTCTTCAATTTTTGTCCTGTAACCCTTTTTGCATATACATGACAGTGTTCAAATGTGCTAAATACTTCTGACTCATCTTTGATCACATAAATAGTGATCCACCTAGTAGCACCATCAACATAAATGACATAATATCTCAAAACATTTATGTTGAATTCCTTTGAAGGACCCCATACATCTGTATGCACCAATTCAAGTCTTTCTAAATACATGAAACCATGTTTGTTATATGATTGCTTATGAGCCTTACCTAATTGACATGCTTCACATCTGTATGTCATGTGTTGACCTGCAATATTAGGTAATCCAAGTACTAAACCATTGTTAATCATCTCTTTAATACCTCTTTCATTGAAGTGTCCAAACCTTTTGTGCCAAAGATCCAACTCAGATATCTTTTGCTCTCCATATGTGAACAAGGCATGTCCAACATTACCTTGCACCTTCAATGTGAAAAGTCTTCCTTCTTTCTTTCTTGTAGCAATGTGCGTTGATTAAGGTCCTCAACATAAACTCCATCATTAGTGAGCCTCACCTCATATCCTTTTTCCACAATTTTTCCTACACTAATCAAATTCTTTGGAATTATAGGAACATACAAAACTTTACTCAAAAGAGTACTTCCATCTCTACCCTTTTGCTGATCCAATAGACTTCACCTTGTGCTTTGTATTGTCACCTATTGAACTGTATGATTAACCACTTTATTCTCCAAATCAATCATTAAAGCAATGTTCCCACTCAGATGATTGTTGCATCCTGAATCAATGTAAAACACTCTTTGATCTTCACTTGGAACTTCACATGTTGCATTCATGATTAGGGTTAAGTCCTCCTTCTGATATGAAGCATTATTATAGTAGGTATTGTTGTAAGACTGACCTTGAAAGTTTCTTCCACCATTTCTTCCAAAGAAGCCTCTACTACCTCTACCTCTTAAACTTCCTCTCTGATTTCTTCCACCTCTGCCTCTTTGATAAATTTTGATTAAAGCTACTAACACATTGATTGTTATGCCAACATTCATGAGAAAGATGATTAGTCTTACCACATATCCAACAAGCTTTGACATTATCCTTGTTGGTTTTGCCTCTTCCTCTACTTCTGCCACTTCCTCTTCCTCTTAGGAAGTTTCCTTGGCTTGAAGTACCTTCACCTTCAACTGATTGTTGCTTTCCTTTGATAGCTTTCTTCTTATCCTTAGAATACATTGCATGACCTGCACTCTTATCAAGCTCTCCTTTGATATCATTCTCAAAGGTTAGCATATGACCTAGTAATTGATTCAAATAAGGAGTTAAATGATCTAATGAAAGTTCTGTTGATAATATGAATGGCTTCCACTTCTCATCTCCTCTTAAACCTGTAAGAATTTGTCTTACCGATTTATCTTCTTCAATATCTTCATCAACTACACCTAAAGAATCAGCAATGTCTTTCATCTTTGTCATATAATCAGATATTGATTGTGAAGCCTTCTTCTTGAATGTAGTAGACTCTGCCCATAGTGATGCTTTCCTTGACTTGGTTGTATTATGGAAATGCTCCTCCAAATCACTCCATATATCACTTGAAGTTTCAAATCCTCTAATATGATGAAGCAAGTAATCATTTAATGCCATGTAGATGACGCTCCTTGTTTGGGCATCCTTCTTCATCCAAACTTTCAAGTCTACAAGTTCCTCCCTAGTAGGAACACTAGGATCTTTGAATTCTAGATTCTCTTCTTTTCTTGTAATGTATCCCATCAGATCTTTGCTCATAAGATGAGCTTACATCCTCATGGACCAAGCTGGATAGTTCTCTCTATCCAACTTCTCAATTTGGAGACTATCTCCCATTCTTTCTTCACCTATACTAACAAATTTTCAACCTTATAAGTAATGGATGTACCTTTGCTTCAAAATTTACTCCTGATCTTTTTGATTGCTCTCATGTGTCTTCCTTTAGCTTTTCCTTCAAACTTTGTCCTTTTGAATCTTCAAATGTTGAATTTTGTATGTCTGCAATAGTCGGGGCCTTCCTTTCCTTCAACTTTGATCAAATTTGCTCCGATACCACTGATGAAGATGATTAATCTCCAAGAGATAAGCTATACTCAAATTTAGAACACCTCTATATCCAGTATAACTTATAAACTTCTTCAATTTTGGAAACATTTTATCAATTTATGAGCTATCACCATTATTGTGAACTATGATCATACTCAGAAAAGTCTGCTTCACAAAATGCATTCATTAACTTATGAAATGATTAAAGTTTCTTGTGAAACTTTGATACAATACTCTACTAATATTGCACAGTTGTTCCAAGTGAAAACTCTTCAAAAGAATTTACAAAACTTCAGATTTACTTCAATAAGTAAACCTATATCTGAAACAAGCTTTCTCTACAAGCGACTTTTACATATGCAACTTTAAATGCATGGTTCTCACAAATTGGATGTCATTTGATCAAATGCTTTTAGGCATAGGTTACTTACCTTCCAACTTAAATTTTGAATGCTTAGTTGTTCAATATTTTACACTTTAGACTGAGATTTGATCAGTTCTTTGATCATCGAGATTGTGCATGTTTCAGTAGTCTCTCAATACCTGTTTACATATGAATGTTCGTACACAAAATTCTCTTTGCCTGATTATAATTGGACTCTCAAAAATTGAGCGTAGATGCATTAAATGTGGACTTAGACACACACAAAAGGATTTCTCAAGTGATTGAGCACAGAAGGAGAGAGATGAAAAACATTGAGGTGCTACTTCTTCAAAACCATCTTCTATTATGAACAAAAATACATATGATGGATATTCATCATTCAACTTGTAATTTTCTCTTCTATATCTTATATATATATATATCATCTCTCATATGTATCATGACTATATACAAGTGAATATTTACATATGAGTGTAGATTTGTCATTACATCAAAGTATTTTTGAAGTATTTACAAAACTATTGCACATGTGTATGTAGAACATCTCTTTCTAAACTTCTACTTCACTTCATCTTGACCACTGGAGAGAAGATTTCCTCGAAATCAACACCAAGTTGTTGCTTAAAGCCCTTTGCAATGAGTCATGCTTCATACTTTGGAGAAGCACTATTTGATGTGAATTTTAGCTTATATACCCATTTACATGGTAAAGCTTTCTTGCCCTTTGGCAAAGATATTAGATCCCAAGTACCATTCTTGTGAATAGAATCCAACTCACTCTTCATGGCACGCTCCCACTTGACATGATCCTCTGTCTGCATAGCCTCTTTGTAGCAAGAAGGCTCACCGACATCTGTTAGCATAACAAAATCTAAACCTGAAACATATCTATCAGATGGATGTGAGACATGTGCAGAACATCTCAATGGTTGCTGAACAGGAACATGTGAAGATTGATCTGAATGGACATTCTCTTGAACATCCCTATGTGCAACATTTTTATGCATGCTAACGGAGGACTACTATCCTCAAACACCACTCTTCTCATGTCAACCTCCTTAATGGGTTGTTTATGCATCTTAGACTCATTGAAAATGACATCATTACTTCTGATCACTGACCATGTTTCAGGATCCCATAAGTGATATCCAAATTTTCCCTCTCGACCATATCTAAGAAAAATGCATTTCTTTGACTTGTGGTCTAACTTTGTCTAAGATTCTTGGGTATATGAACATATGATTCACACCCAAAAACTCAAAGATAATCATAATATGGTGGCTTCCCTATTCACAACTCTTGTGCCACTTTCAGACCTTTGGCAGTACTAGGTGAAAGGTTAATCACATGAATTGCAGTCAAACTGCTTCTGCCCAAAAACCTTGTGAGAGGTTTGCGTGATGCAACATAGAGATTACTCTATCTTGAGTAGTTCTATTCATCCTCTCAACTACACCATTTTGTATTGGGGTATACGGAGCTGTACACTCTCTACGAGTCCCTCTAGACTACCAAAAAAGGCTGAATTCATGTGATGTATACTCTTAGTTCCTTTTTCAGTCTCAACTGAAGCAAGCCATTTTGTGAAATTAGGGAATACCTGGTGCTTCAATTTGATAGGATATACCCAGACTTTTCTAGTAGCATCATCTATGAAAGTGACAAAGTAAAGAGAACCACCTAAGGACTTAGTGGGCATACACCACACACATCTGTATGAACAAGATCTAAAGGCTGAATTGAAGAGTCAATGTGCATTCTATGCACATTTCTGGTTTGCTTTCCATATTGACAATGCTCACAAAATGAAAAATTAAAGAAAGATAACACAGGCAAATAGCCAGAACGAGAAAGATTTTCCATTCCACTACGTGATATATGGCCCAAACGACTAGGCCAAATACAAGCCATAGGCTGTTCAGTAACAGCTAACAAGTGTTCTTTCTATGATACAAATAAAGGATAAAGTGAGCCAACTTTGCTTCCTTTTGCAATAACCATATTGCCCTTTGATATACAAAAGGACTGAGCATAGAAGACCAACTTGTAACCAAGGTCATCAAAATGAACAACTAACATCAAATTGCATGATAATTGAGGTACATGGCATACATTATGCATAGTGAATTTTGAACCATCAATGAACCGCATAACCACATCTCCAATCCCCACAACATCACATTGGTAAGAGTCACCAAGTGTCATCGTACCAAGGTACTTTGCTGCATAATTAGAGAACCATTCTCTGTGTGGTGTCACATGGAAAGAAGCACCAGAATCTAGCAACCACGTGTGGGAAAGAGAATCAGCCATGAGAGCCTCAGTTGGAACAGTACTATCAAGTGTCAACACATCAGTATCATTAGAATTAACATTAATTTCTTCAATCCTCACTATCGAAGTAGATGTTGTAGGTAATTGTTTATCATGCCCATCAACATTCTGTCCTTTACCTTTAGCATTCTTTAATGCATAACAATCTTTCTTGATATGTCCTTTCTTATGGCAATAATGGCATTCGATATCCATCTTCCTTGATTTACTTCTACTCTTATTCCATTGACCATTCTTTTCCTTGTTCTTGCTCCTGCCTCGTTGTTGATTCTTTCCTTGGTAAGAATCACAAATATTATATGCATCTCCACTATGAGTGCCAACCATATATTTTCTACAAATCTCCTCACTCAAGAGTTCTCCACATATGTCATCATAGATGAGTTTACCACAAGGTGCACTATTGCTAATAGCTGTGCAAAACATATCCCATGATGATGGCAGGGTGCATAATAGCAATACTGCTTTCATTTCATTATCCATATCCATTTTCTTAGCATATTTTTGGGAGAATATAGCATCAAACTCATTTAGAACAGCAGTAACACTATCTGTGTCCTTCATGCAAAGGTCATATAATTTTCTCATCAGATACACTTTATTTGATGTCGTCTCTTTTCCATATCTATTGCATAACTTCTTCCAAAGCTCCTCTGCACTTTTTAATTCTAATACTATAAACAAAACATTATCTACCAGGTGCAAGTGAATGGTAAACCTGGCCATTTCATCTAACTCATCCCAACATCCATGTCAATAGGCTTTTTTGGAATTCCATTTACTAATTTCCATTGCCTCCTTTGAATCAGCACATCTTTAACCTGATTCTTCCATAGAGTAAAGTTTGTGCTATCAAATTTTCGGATCTCAAAATGGTCTTTGCCCTGTAAGTTATAGCTTCTCCTCGGAACACTCGCACTAGATCCTAGTCCACTAGAAGTGCTTGAAACCTCTGATGCCATGATGGTGGAGAACTAAATGGAATGATAATGGAGGTAGAAGAGTCCAAACACGAATGAATAAGTGTGTCAAGGAGTAAATCGACCACTGTAAATTTGACTAAAGCAGAAATCTAGAAAAAATTTTCCAGAGTATCCTTTGCAAAACGAGCATATGACCAGTGTCAAAATATCATAAAACTGCAAGTACTAACATGTTTACTTGCATAGTGAATCACTAACTCCAGTACATATAATCAATTACCCAATAGAATCCAACTAGGCTTATCAAGTACCTATGAACAACTATCATACATCTCCTATGGCGAGGTTGGGTAAGTATTCCACCTGCATCACCGAAGAGACCCCGACATCTGGGTGTCTCCCAGCTAAGAAAACCTCACCTCGACCCTCTTTATCAAACGTAAAAGGCTTTATGCACCCCAAAGGTTGATATTGATTGTTGAAGAAGTACAAAGAACACTCTTCTTGATGTTCTTGGACCTGTGTAAAGAGAACTATGTGTGAAAGAACTCCAAAATGGCTCCAAAAAACACCCCAAAAATGCTTCAAAAATAGGCTTTGAAAGCAAAGAATGAAGCTTTGAGGGACCAAAAAATGTTCAAGGTAATTTAACCTTAGTTTTTCCCTTTCTTTAGACACCACAAGAGTGTAGGTTAGTGGCACGAGATTGCCATGCTTAAGCGAGCTCTGAGGGGAAAAGTACTGGGATGGGTGATCTCCCAGGAAGTATCGGGAACCTCTATCTTCCTTGATTGTTGAGGTCCTCCCTCGCGCGTAGCCAATGGTGACTTCGGTGACTTGGATGAAAAGGTATGCCAAGGTCTATGCCTTGGTCGCCGCCTTAGTCGTAAGCCTTGGAGAAAGCTAGGGGGGTTGCTTGCTTCGCTTGCACAAAAGGAACAAAGCTTTTGCGTCAAATTACTCTGGCACTAGTGAAGTATTTTGATGGCGATGCACCATGGTGCTCTCTCCTTCTCGAGATCTCCATGATGATATCCCCGGAGTAGAAAACCGAGCTCCTAAGGCCGCACACAGTACTCCACACAGAGGCTGCAGAATACGCAAAAAAACACAGTACACAGGGAGCACAAAGACAGACTTCTTAGGTCTTACAAATGCAGTCGAAATTACAGTCTGTGACTGACCAGGCCACTATATGTTTTATTAAAGAACATATACAAAGAAGTGTCCGGTGGCCATTTGGCCTTTCACATGGACACTAATGGTAACACTCAGTGCTCAAGATCAAGAGCTCCGTGATGCATATCACTCTATGGAGTTGGAGCTCGACCAAAAAACAAACGAGGCTATCATTGAGGTAGAAGAACATTTACGAGTCCAAATTGTCAGAAATGCCACTTTAACATGTACTATGGGACTTTTGAGATGTCATCTCATAGTAGCTAAAGAGGAAAATCAATGCCTTCAAGAACAAAATGGAGAGAATCTCGAAGCCACCCTCGACAAACCCTATGAGCCACTTAGTCCAAGTGGATTCAAGGTTGTCCCATCAAAAACTATGAAGATGTTGTTAGAAGACCATGCACACTTACTGGAAGATTATTATCAACTCACAGAGGAATATCAGGTACTTAAAAGTGATAATGTAACTCTCTGACTCCAAGCCTCGATTCAACCACCCACAATTCAAGAAGTCACACCGTCGAAAATATTGGAGGAATTGACTACATTATGGGCCTATGTGCTAGAACTCCAAGCTCATATACTAGATACATCATAGATACCTAGACAACATTCCCCACCCAAAATACTGGCTGACAAAGAAACAATCACCATCCCGATGGAGGCTACTTTCGAAGAAGAATATGAACCCCAACCTGCCCCTGGTGGATGTGTGACCAAATATGGCCAAGAAACATTTGAACTCCCCACACTAGCATGGATGAAACTTGTAGAGGAGCTAGTTAAAATTCATTCAATAAGGGTCGAAACTCAATTACGCGCTATGGCCATGATTGATGAAAAGATAATTCAATCTCCATATTTTGCATTGTTAGCACCATGAAGGTATATCTCTATTAACGAACTCTAGTACAAGCGATGCTTTCTCTACATGGCTTAGTATAATTTGGCGATCGAGAAGGCCATGGGAAAGAAACCTACACATGTCACACAATTTGAATCGGCTGATCTACCTTTAGCCGCTCGGCAAGGCAAAATTTTCCAACCTAATTGGCTCCCCTACACCTCATCTAGATGGACCAAAATTACTATAGGAATATCCCAAAATGATGTACACATGGACCAAGGCTCCCCTACACCTCAAGTACAACCCTTGTTATGGTTCGGTACCCCGCCGTCGCTCCTGGACTGCGTTTGACATCAAAGTAAAAAACAATAAACAGTGCCAAGACTGGTTAAACTATCCATATCTCACACCATTGGTGTCCCCCCTCTGTGGGATACATGATGGCGATAATACGGCACTGGCTCCCTCAGCTTCATCGCATGATCGATCTTGTCGTGCAGATGACCATAAAGATTTTTGACATGATGCAAACCACATTTAAGATCTTCAGATACATCAAGCCACCCCATGTGTCCACCCCATAAGCACGACAATGGTGATCTTGTCTATGATATGAGTACAACACCGTTGCTTAGGGTATGCTATGTGTGGCAATACAAGATTAAATACTTACTCATAGTTTATAAATTGAGCTTCGAAGAGATGTTTACAAAGGGTTTTTGGGAGTACCACTTTGAGGTGTTCATCAGGAGACCGACCTACTTGTTACAAATCTTTGCTTGCGAACAGCTGATGTATTCCACACATTATCAACTACCACCCCATGACGAATCTCAGGTTGTAGATTGGGAAAAACTCAAAGGTGACTTAGCTAAAGGTCTACACATCACCGAACAAAAACTCGCCCATGATCTCTTGGAAACGTACATCATCGATGCCCTACAACAAGCATCTGTTGAGGATGATAGCCACGAGAGGGAAGGGGTGTTGGCAGTGCAATAGGTAGTGGTCATATGCATAAGCGCAGAGGTAGTATGTGAAAGGGGAATGCAGCAAGTTCGAGGGGGTAGACACATTAATTTGAGAAATATGTTTTAGAATACTTTTGTTCAGAACCTCAAACAATGATTTTCATCACTCTTACAACATATGTATTATAGAATACCCAGTTTTGTATCAAGCAGCTCCATTTTGTGTAAGCTAAGGAGTCCATGAGCTTGAGGAGCTTAGGTAGAATGCTCGTGCCATTTTTGGTAATTTTTAGACTTCATTTGGACCTCCAAATGACCCCTAGAACCTATGTTCTTATTATGCCACACACTAGGTTTGAAACCAGCCAAAATTAGTCTAAAAAGTATAAAAAGAGCTAGAGATCTCATTTTTTAGGGTAGCTTATATGTGTATTTTGTAGCTTGTTAGAAGTGTAACTGAGCTTGTAAGAGGTATTCTTGAGTAATAGAGTGCGAATCTCACCTTCTGTTGTATCTCTTGTGTGCTTCTCACCTTCACCTTCACACACATCATTTGTTCACGATCTTCATATCACCCTATCTCTTCCACAGATTGAAAATTAAGGAGGCAGAGCTTCTTGACATGGTGCTTACCCTTGAAGGTTGGTGTGCAATAAACTTGAATGGAATCTTAGGCCACAAGAGGTGAATGTGCAAGTCGGCACCTCTCGATAGTTGTTCGGTATTTTTGCCAGAACTCAAGCTAGGAACCTCAGATTGGTGTGATGTAAAGTTTTATACATAGCTTAGGTAGAGAACTACAACTTCCTAGAAGGGGGCAGAACTTGCTTTAGAGTTTTAGATTACCAAAAATTTGAAAAACACATACTAATGTAGAAGACAAATCTACAGTCACTTGGATAGCAAGTCAAGTTTTGGGTTGTAATTTGAGTTTTACAAGTCAGATTCAAGCAATTCAACTTGTTGTGTGTAGCTTGGAGAAGAAGATACAAATTTTTTGCATTGTTCTAGATTTTGAGTGCTAGATTGCTAAAAATGTAGAATACAGAGCAACAAAACTATAGATGAAGGTGAAATTGACAACGAATGTGTGTTTTGTGTATATCTTGAGCTACACACCTTCGATTGAGGTGTTCTATATACTGTTATGTAGCCAAGAAAAATTTCTTGAAGTTTGATGAAGAGCAAGGCTCCAAATTCAAAGGTTATCATCTCTTAAACAAAAAAATATAGAGTAGCATATTTTCACCACAAGAGCCTTAATTGCTTTTGGAAGTTCATTTTGTTGTGGAACTTCTTTGAGAAATGAAAGAAAGCATTTCCTACTATTTGCAGTTGTGACCCATTTTCACACGAGAAGATCAAACCACACACAAGCACTTCAAGGTTCTCTTTGTGCATAACCTTTTGCAAGAAGCCTAGCCTTATATGTATCAATTGTTCCATGAGGCTTATGTTTCAACTTGTATACCCATTTAGTGCCAATGGCCTTTTTCCCTACATGCAAATCACATAAAGATCAAGTACAATTCTTCATAATAACAACATATTTTGATTGCATAGCAACCATCAAGTTTTCAAATTTTGTACTTCATCAAAAGAAACATGCTCATTCTAATCACAAAAAAAGACTAGAGACAACCATTGCATAATAATTTGATACAAAAGAATCATTATGAGAGTGTGAATTTTTTGCATGCAAAGCAAAGTAGCAAAATAAAGATGAACAAATCATGTATGCCAAATATTTTCATCTCGAATAGCTTGAGAATCATGAAGTGCACATGCCAAATCATTCTCAGATTTTGCATAATTTATGTACCTATACATCCCACAAAATTTCTAGAAGCAATGATAACATCACCATTCGAGAGATCATGACTTGTGCATTCATCATCAAAAAATTTAATAATTTGAATCAATATCATATTTTTCTTGATCCTTGATACATATAAGGCATCTAACAATGTGAAAGAACTATCATTAGAAATAGTGAGAAATTATCTTTCAGAATCCCATGACATGATAAGAGGAATTTTTAGTACATATGACAATATTCCATGTAGAAGAAGACTCAAATGAAGTGAAAAAACTACACTGTGAGGTAATATGTTTGGTTGCACCATTATCAAAGTACTAAGCATCCAGGTCTACCACAAGCGTACACTGATCATGAGAAGATGGGTAATAGTTGCAATGAGTAGTAAATGCCCATTCCTCATTCTAAACAAGGTTAGAAAACTCTATTTTAGGTGTTGAGGTCTCTACAACAATCATTCAAGCCCCTTTCTTCTTTGCCTCTTTTGCAACTAGTTTAGGAAAACTCTTAATGACATGCTCCTTTGACTTGTAGTACTTGAAAAAAAAATTCTACTTTTTTGTCTTCTTATTATCTTTGTCTTCTTTCTTTGAATGTGCAACATTAGCAGATTTTAGCTTACTAGTAGATGATCTCCATTTACCTTCACCTTTCTAATTAGCGAAAGCTTGATCTATAACACACATAATTGACATGTTTTGCTTAGATTGATATTTTCACAACAAAACAGAGACTCTTCTCAAATGTTAAGGCATTTAGTTAGACTACATTTAATCATCAATTGAAAAGTAGAAGCAAAACTGTGATACGAATCTGGAAGACCATTAAGAATAGTGTGCATAAGTGAACTATCTGGCAAGATTTCATCAACATAAATCAAATACTCTTTCAAATTCTTGATCTTTTTCAAAAAAGTACCCATTGACTCTCTTTTCATTCATATGCACATTCTCCAATTCTTTTCAAAGATAAGCAATATGAGCCTCATTTCTTGCCTGTTATAGTGTTATAAGAGTAAGCATGTTTTATTGTTTTGCAAGAGTGAATGTGAGGGATAATCACATGTTTTGATAGACAAAGCTATCAATACATGTGGTTGTGTATCTTTGTCATACCAACAATGTTGCTCTATAGTGGTTGCAATAGGAACCACAATAGCACAAGGAAATTGAAGATCATCATCTTCAACACCACATGCATTACCTACAATAATGTATTTATAGGCATCAAAGGATGTGTTTCATCAGCTCAAACAATATATCCATAAGAATTTTCCGACTAATACATGATGCATCATGTATGCCCACAAATAGATAGCTAGAACCATCCAAATGATCCTCAACAACCAACATATGGAATACATCATTTTTGTCAACCATGGCCAATGCTTAAATACTTGATGCAAAAAATTGATTGTACTAAAAAAGTTGAATAGAAATACCCATTTGAGCTCTACTAGACCGGTAGCAGACTTTGTTCTACTTGCAAACAAAAAAGTGTGTATATGTTTGGAACAAAAGGATGAAATTGCTTCCATAGTCACTACAATAGTGTTTTCAAAGGCCAAATGGAGCTCAAATCAAAATTTCAATGCAACAAAGCAAATAAATTTTAAATTGCTAATCACCTCAAGTATGTTCACCAGTTTTCATGTGATTATGAGACTATGACCAAAAGGGTATCGACAATGACCTAAAGAAAGTGGTGACCTACTCTGATACCAATTGTTGGAGTTCAAAAATTTTAGAAGCACACAAACAACACAAGGAAGAAGATGCTTGGAGAACAACAAAACACTAATTGTATTACCAAGTGAATGTTCAAAGATAAGTGACCCATTAGGGTTATAGGCACATATACTAGCCAGGGAAAAAAACCTCCTAAAGAGGGAAAAAGTTTCCTCGATAGTTCTAATTGTGTTCATGCACATCATTATGAAAGTATATCAACATTAAGCGAATGGAAAGATGGCTTACTAGCTCCAACTTTGGAATGATATTTAGATTCATATAGTCTTTTAGATATGGGTGAATCCAATAGACACATTCCAAATAGTGGGGTTGTAGATTTTTTCTCTATTCAATCTATTCCATAAGATAAAAAAGAATATTACATGAAAGAAATGGACTAGAAGTCATTCATATAAACAATGCATGGTAAAGTAGTGAAATAGATAGTTTAGAGAATAATTCTCTATTGGATAAGTTAGCACTATTTAGAGATCGTTTCCTAATTTTTAGTTACCTTCAGAAGAGGCCTTTTAAGGGTACGGATAAGGGGAAACAACACACAACATGATTACCATTTCAAAATATACATGAGGCTCAATGGGACCAATCATTGCTATCTCTTTCCAACATGTTTTTATTAGCATTTGTGAAGACAAAAATGTACTCAAGGGGAATGATCTATCAAGCATGATACACTTAAGAGAGAAGATATGAACCTCCTCCTCACCACTTCTTAAGATGTCAAATGAATGCCACATGCCAATCATGTGAGTGAGCATTTAGTGATCTTATGTTTCAAAGGAGCACTAAATCATGTCATCTGATACTAGACACAAGCTTACTAGAATATTTTTGTGTGATTACAACTTAACCCAAGTAGGGAAAGATAATGCTAGAATACCGTACTAGCATTTCTAGTCCCACAACTCAATACTGGTATGTATGAATAAACAGACTAGATAAGATGCAACAAATCCAGCAAGTAGGGATCAAATATGATACATAATATCAAAATTACAAGATCTCCCTTGATGAAGATGAAGAAGATAGAAGATTGGAGTAGATATGATATTGTACTACAAGATTACAATGTGAGCAAACAAGATGAAAAGGAGCTAGAATAGACTAGCATTAGCAAGACTTGGGATCTCTATTGCAAGCCTCTCCTTATATAGGTTTTGGAGGATGGTCAACATTGTAGACTTTTCCACGATGATATCATTGATGATGTGTGACACATGTTCTAGAAGCTTCTATAATGATATGGTAGTAAAAGGTTCACATGGTTTGTTGATGTTCTCTAAGTAAGGGTGTGTTCACATGGGAGACCACATGATGTAAGACAAGTTGCACGAACATGATGCAAGTTGGGATCAATCATGAACATGTGATGAAACAAAACATAAAGAACCTCATATTTGCATGATTTGAGTGTTCATGGAGTCACCTCGCCTTCAAGCAACAAGTTCCATGAGGAGTGCTTGAATTTTTTGGTTTGGGCTTCATCATGTTTTTCTTATGAAGTTCACAAACCTTGATAGATGCTCTCTAAATATTTTCAATAGTTTTCCAATTATGGCAATCAATGTCATATGCTTTTGAATCGACAAGGTATTTCAATTTTCATTGAAATATTATTGAATCTAGAACATGCTCAAATTTGAATTCTTCATGATTTTTTATCTTGATAGGTGATGAAGGATCGAGTCTCCCCTCTCTTAGTGGTGAACTATGATATGGTTCCAACATGGATACATGGAAAACTAGGTGGATTCTCATTATACTCAATAGTTGAAACTTGAAGTTCATGTTTGCACATGGCCTTGAAGTTTGTACATTATCTTTGAGTAACCATACTTTATCACCAACATGGTAAGATGGACATGAATGCAATGTTGGTATGCATAATAATTATATTGTTCTTTATCCCTACAAATCTATTGCTTGAGTTCTTGATGGATATTCATCAAGTATCAAGTCTTTTCTCAAGCCATTGGGTTGTTCACATGGGTGGAAAGTTGTGCACAATATCCTTGGGTGTTTAATATAGTTAAGAATTTTCTTGGCAGATTTATGGGTGCTATTGCTATATGAAAACTCACAAGTGGAAAAAGCTTGAATCAATCATTGTGATGGCACTTGGTGTTGCAACAAAGGTAATTTTCTAAGACTTGATCTATTCGTTCTATTTGACCATCAATTTATGGATGATTGGTTGTAGATAGCTTAATTTGGAAACCAAGGAGTTTGGAAAAGCTCTCCCAAAAACTAAATATCAATTGTGGACTTCGATCACTAACAAGATCATCTAGAAATATTTGTAGCCTAGAGATATAACTAAGAAAAAAATCGAACAATCGTTGCTCTTATGATTGCCTTAGTGGTAGGGATGAAGCGTGCCATCTTTATGAATCTACCCACTACATTAAGAATAGCATCATACTTATATGACCTCAGTAAGTAAAAGATCCATAGACAAGAAATACCATGGCCATGTTGGAATAGGTAAGGAGTGCAAAAGACCATCACCTTGGGTACGTTGCAAGCATTACATATTCTAATGCATTCACATTTGGGACCACCAAAAGTCTCGTAATATGTTTATTGTCTTGTTCACTCCAAAGTGACATGCTACAAGATTTTCATGTTTTTTTGGAGCACTTGGATGTTGGGTTTTCTGAAAGTGATATACAATTAATCCTTGTAGTATATTACCCCTTTATTTTCTTGAAAATCATGAGCTTTGTGGAAAGATAGGTCACTACAAGAAACCTCATCTTGTGGTAGAGACTCTTAGACTAACTAGATTAAGAATGAATTTTGCTGATGTTTGAGGAGATAAATGCTAATTGGAAGTGTTCTAGCTTGATTTGTATACTTTCTTATCAAGAAAAGTCTTCTTGCCATTTCTTTTCTCAAGGTAGGATCTTCTCAACAAGGCATGCGGCTAACATTATTGGCATCTTGGGCAATAGGTGAAGACAAAGTGAATATGGATACGAAATTACTCCATCAAGATTTTCTTCAATTAAGGATGTGAATGTTTATGAAATATTCTAGATTTGCGTGATCTTTGTGCACAATAACTTTATGGGACATTCCCCTTAGATGGTGACACCATGTATCAAAAGCATATATGATGAAAAAAAAGCTCTTTGTCATGGATTTCATTATTTATATCTAAAGGGGGGAATTTCCTTGAATGATATGCGATTAGATGCAGGTTTCCATCCTCTCCATGTTGAGATAGAATTCCCCCAAAGACAAATGTTGATGCATTTATTTCCATGGAGAATGACTTGGCAAGCTTAAGATAAACTATGATTGATACAATGGTGAAAGATGATTTGAGGGTCTAGAAGGCTTTCTCAACTTTTTTAGTCTATGTCACCTTTGCATTTCTTGTGAGCTTGGTAAGTGATGCAACCACCTTGGAGTAATCCTTGATAAATACCTTATAGAGATTGGCAAAACATAGGAAGCATTGTACATCATGAACAACATGAAGATATTTGAAAATTAAAGGTACTCTTGATCTTCTTAAGGTCCTTGAAGATTCTTTTTTTTTTTAGCCGATGGAAAGAGAATTTTTCTAAGTTTGCATATAGTCCTTTTTCTTTGTGTTTCTCTAGAACCATTTCTAGATGAGATTCACGCTCTCGATCTTTTGAGAATGTCAAGATAATTTCTAGGTGCATGATCACAAAATCATCAAAATCTTCAAAAGACATCAATCATCATATGTTGGTAATTTTTTGGGGCATTGATAAGATCAATGACATAACTGCATATTCAAAAGGCCTATACCTAAAATAAACACTATGTTCTGCTCTAAGCTTGGCATGAGCCATAATAATGCTTGATCACAAAGGAAGGTTCCAAAAAAATTGACCCTTGTATGCATCATCTAGGTGTCCTCAGGTTGCATGTGGATATAAAGTTTAACTTAATGCAAGAATCCCTGAAACTTCATGTAGTCATCGTCAAACTTTATTGGGATGCAAATCTTAAGCTCTTTCATAAATGATATACTATGATGTTAAGTTACTTGGTTGCTTCCTTCATTTCCTTGAAGATCTTTGATTCATTCTTACAACTCAAGGATAGTTGAGCCTAGATGCACACGATGTTCCATCTCAAATTGTGTTTGTCATTGAGTTGTTGCTAGAGATTCTCAAGTGAAATTGCAATTCTTTTGATTGTGCCTTCCATGGTGCTTGGTCTTGATAACCATCCAACTTATCCATCCTAGCGAAGGGTTTTCTTAGAAGTTCAACCCCCTCAATAATATAGATTTGTATATACACATGAGATAATTTGGAACTTGATTCATTTGTTGTTAGTTATCATGTAAATAAAATAGGATAACAAATACTCCCGTCTGCTTTGTCACATTAGGAAATGGCTACTCTGTTCAGTTCTCCGAGCCTTCAGCGAAGCCAGTTCCTGGACCTCAGAAGCTCGTTTTCGAAGGTGGAAGTGCGGGGTACTTCGAAAACTAGGAGAGCCAGCTTAATTAAATGCTCTCAAGAAGAAGAGAACGACAAACCCACATTCAACTTCGATTTTAGCAACCTGCAAAGCCTTGACCTAGAGAGCATACGACGTTCAAATCGGCATGCTCGTCG
The DNA here is from genome assembly GCA_020310875.1 of Ceratopteris richardii. Lineage (NCBI taxonomy): Eukaryota > Viridiplantae > Streptophyta > Polypodiopsida > Polypodiales > Pteridaceae > Ceratopteris > Ceratopteris richardii. The sequence continues at coordinate 114,509,840 of CM035434.1, forward strand.
TAAGTTCTTACAGAACCGAGGAGTTCCCCGGATTTATCCTCAAGTATATGGTAAGGAATGTTTCTTAATCTTCTATTTTGATTGATGCGTATATGATCACACACATACACACACAATCTCTCTCTCTCTCTTTTCACATATACACGTACAGTAAATATATCACATACATGTATTCTTGTATGAGTGTGTGTGTGTATGTAGTAAGCATATTTCTATCGACATACACGTATTCATATGAAGTACGTACATACTTACATATATACATCCATGCATTTATACACATACATGTGTGTATGTATGCATGGATGTGTATTCACATGTACATATATGATATATATGTATGATAGATATGCAATTACATATACCATGTATATATGATGCATATACCTAGAATATATATGCATTTGTAGAATATCTATGCCTACCTTAGAGCTTGTCCCTAAGCCTATACCTATAAAATGTACTTGGGAGTTATGAAGATAAGTAAATACTAGAAAGAATTGGTAAAAAATGATTGAACCACTAGACAAGTACTCATACTTGGTGTGGGCACTTTTGGGGGGGGAGAGAGAGAGAGAGAGAGAGAGAGAGAGAGAGAGAGAGAGAGAGAGAGAGAGAGAGAGAGAGAGAGAGAGAGAGAGAGAGAGAGAGAGAGAGAGAGAGAGAGAGAGAGAGAGAGAGAGAGAGAGAGAGAGAGAGAGAGGGGAGGGGAGGGGAGGGGAGGGGGTGGATATATATATATATAGATAGATAGATAGATAGATAGATAGATAGATAGATAGATAGATAGATAGATAGATAGAGAGAGAGAGAGAGAGAGAGAGAGAGAGAGAGAGAGAGAGAGAGAGAGAGAGAGAGAGAGAGAGAGAGAGAGAGAGAGAGAGAGAGAGAGAGAGAGAGAGAGAGAGAGACTTCAAAACTATATGTTTGCCTTCACGTAATTCAAGAGATTATTTCTTTCCTTCCTGTTTGTTTCAATATATTTTATCAAGTTTACTCTTGTATTGGGGGAAATAAAGAACTTCTTTGCATCCACATCTAGTTGTAAAACAAAGCACTCTTCACCCATAATGTTTTTATAACCGTCACTCATTGTGGCCTTGGCCACTAAGATGTTTCAATAATTTAGATTGTCTCTTCTCTTCATATGAATTTTAAGAAGTTTACCTATTTGTAGATGGTCTGACAGTACTTAAGAAGGTTAGCCTATTTGTAAATGGTATGACAGTACTTATCTAGATTGCTTCTAGTTTTCCATGCCCTTCTTATTAGTGGGCTCCAAGGTATCTACTAAAGCTGGAGAAAGATTGACGGTGATGAGAGATCTAACAACAAAGGCAATGCAAGCCTTATTTTTTTTTCCTAGAAGTGTTTGCTTGATAGAATATGAGGGAAGAAAAGTTGTAATGAGAGGCTTAATTTCTATATTTTTTCAACTTCGAATATAGTTTTGAATTTTCTTCTTCTTGTCCTCGTTTGTCATCTTTTCATGTTCTAAAGAAAAGTAATTGAATCTATCTCGCCATTACACAACATGCCAATGACTTTGCCAAAGTATTTTTCGATGTAGAACATATGTGCATCCGATCTTCTCTTTTGGAAAAGTGAATTTTGGGAGGTGAATTTTGTTTTATGCTTATGAAATTGGGAATCCAAGTACAAGAAAAAACAAAGCATGTTCTCATCAATTTAACTATCTTTTTTGACCTTAAATTGGCAAAGATATAGATATTTTTACAATTCTTTAGCCCTTTGGGTTACTTTCTGTCTAGAAAAGGGGCAACGTCAATAAAACAAAAGATTGTTCTGCTCACAAACACATTTGGGCCTAAAAGCTTACATGTTTTTTTTCCTTACCCTAGCTTTCATGGATTTTTTAATGTAGTATTCTCTCTATTTTCTCTCTTCAGTGTCTCATCACTTTCGAATTCCTTGACCGGTTTCGGGTATTGTTGCAAAGGTCTTTGTGCACTCTTTCAATTAATGCCATAACTTTCAGATCAAATGCAACAATTAAGACCTTGGGTTTTGAAGCACATTCATGCCTACTTGTTGCAAGATACATTTCTAGCCGTTTCGACTTTTTTTTCTTAATCACTAAGAAATGAATATCTTAATGGTGAATTTCACACTATTTGCCATTTGTAGATTTTGGTTGTGAAAGTTCTACATTCTAGACTCTAGTAGAGTATTGATTTTCCCCTCTTTCAACAAGTGGGAGTTCTAAATTCTAGTGTGAAATTGTCTTTTTACTGAACATTTTTGCTTCATATTTGCACAAATTTGGCACATTACAAGCTTAGTTATGCAAGCAAAATTGGTTTTTTGTGTTATTTGTTGGAAATAAAGAGATAATCAGAACCAAGATAACAAGAATATAATATGATGAAAATAGTCCTTGTGCATGAGGAAATACTCCAAGGACACAAAACATGTGGTAAAATAAGAGATTCCATTATAGCAATGACATATAATTACATCGTGTTAATGTTTATGATGATGAAAAACAGCTATAAATGCTGAAAATTAGCCATAAAAATGCTGAAAAATAGCTGAATTATGGTAGGATTATGCATATATTTGTTGACTTGAGAAAGAAAATATTGAATATTTAGCATAGAATTGCATTAATTTATCAAACATCCAAATAGCTTAACTGTTGACTATATATAACAGAATCGAATGATTTTTTTCATCGTGGTAATCAAAAAGCTTCAAATCTGGATCCATAGGGGTTGAAATAGTTTTTTAACTTGTCTTACTAAACCTATCCGGAAATTTTAAAATGTAGTTTGATTGGGACATAGCAATAAGATTGTGTTTGTGTGAATTAAATTCCCATGTGGACTATAGTAATGTAATAAACCAAGATTCTACATGTCAAACATTTTCTTTTGAGAGACTTATAAATTATGTATGTCATATTCTTTGGAATCAATGATGATACTATCAAACACATATGTCATATATGATGGGAATATATATTATGAGAATATATATGATGGGATTAAGGAATAAGTCATCAAGTGCCTTAACATAAAGATTTATGGTTGAAACAATGTTTTTGAAGTCTTGATTTATGAGATAAACATGTATTTTCTCAGAGCATGCACATGGTGTTTGCTTCAAGGCACGAAGTGTTTTCTTATTTGGATACTAAGAACTCATGAGTATTATAGGTAATGATATGGTATACCAAATGAACTTCGGTGGTGGTGACACATAAACATCCTCATGTGAATTGCCATTCAAAAAAAGTTGTCTTGATGTCCAATAGATAAACTTTCTAATGAAATGATCCACAATAAGAATAACTAAACGAACGAAAAGTAGATGCAAAAATCGCATTATAGTCAATACCTTTACATTGAGAGAATTCTTTTGCTATCGATCTTGCTTTGAACATATCTATTGGGGATAATGGCCCCAAGGAGCCTCTTGCTGTACATCTATACCTTTCCATGTGAAAGCTTTCTTTGAAAGCTATCCATATATTTTTCTTATATTTTTGGGTCCACATATGAGGGCATTATATGTATTTCTTCATTATTTTTAATCTTTTGGTCACTAGGCATATGTGAACATGCTTGAGTGATTAAAGTTCACATTTTAATAAAACTAAGTCTTCAAATTCATATAACATCCTTCTTCTTCAACCTTATGTGCAGCCTCTGTCACTACATTCTCTCCTCTTGCGCTTGTCAGAGCTACAAGCTCTTCCATCGCAATATGAGAATTGCGAGCTTAAGTGATTGCCAGCCAAAAGCAAAGCTGCAGCAAGATTTCAGCTTTTGGAGGAGTTTCATGACAGAAAACCTCTTCTTCTAGCATTGACTTTCCCACCATTTCTTTCGAGTTTCTATACTGCTGGGTTTTTCGCTTGAAGGTGTTTTTTGCAGGTTTCTTCTCCCATTCAAGTGGGAGTACATGTACAAACTTTTTGGAATTCTCTACATGCTGGAATTTTTGTGCACAGCAGGTTTTTTGTGCTCAAAAAGGCTAAATTTCAGGTTCAGTTTGCTGCAAATTTTAGGACTTTTACTGAAATAAGCTCCCATTGCTGTATATTTGCCTATTGTGGTTAAAAACAATAAAGTTTGTTGTTTTTGGGGCAAAAATTATTTGCTGGAACTCTTTGAAAAAAATTTCAGAAATTAATATTTTTGTTAATTTTTTGACTTTGGAATCAAATTAGGCTATTTTGCGCACATTTGTGCTCTTTTTGTTTTTTTGGGGCTCAATTTTGCTAAAAGATTCAGAAATTATTAATTTTTGAATAAAGTCTTAGAAATCTATATTTCGCCTTTTTGATACCTATTATGTGCAAATATAGCCTCTTCCTCCTATTGAGTGAAAATTCTGCTTGAAATCAAGAGATTTGAAGGGAATGGGTTTGATTTATGGAAGGACAAGATGGAAGCGATCCTCTTCCGCAAAGATTGTGGAAGGTCCTCTGGTCTCCACTAAGCCAAAGCAACATTGTCAAATCTAAACAAGAAAGCCATTACATACATAAAAATGGCTGTAGCATATGAGACATTAGTGGACTTAAAAGACCTTACTACCGCTTATGAAGTATGGGAGAAGTTCAAGGCCACCTACAAAAACATCACACTTGTGAACCATTGTCAATGATGCTTGGTTGTGGTTTTAGATACATCATTTCATGCAACTAAGGAGTGTTTTGTAGAGTTGCTAAGAACCCCCCTCTGGAAATGCGTACTACATATGCAATAGTTTCACAAGATGTTGAGCAGCTTGCTCATGAGCTCTCATTGTGGAACTAATAACAAGGACGCTCACCATAACGTGAGTCCGCAAAAGATGACCCCATTGGCATCATGACCTTTACAGGGTCAAAAACTCTCATGATATCTCTATAATGGTGCTAGCTCTCCACTGTCCATATCTTGCACAAGAGGCAACATGCTATGTGCATAGCCTCATTATGCATAGTACCATATGCCCAAATGAATACCTCCAAGTGAAGGTTCCTACCTTGAACATGTACTATGTGGATAGTCTGGATTAGCATAGCAACACATGTATCGCAATGGATGCCTCCTATAGAGGTTTCCAGGAATATGCATATACCTTGTGGCCAATCTTAACTAGCATGGCACTACATGTGTGCCAATGGATGCCTTGTACAAAGGATCCCATCTTGCAAATTGCAATCATGCAAAATATTAACCTACTAGGGTCAAGGTACAATATATATAGGAAAGACAAAAATCTCGCCATAACCTCGTGACTCCTAGCCCATATCTTCCTCACCCTATGGCCTAACCTAAGAATAGTCCAATGGTGCTAGAATACCTTGCCATATTTCCTTCATGGTTACTAGTCATGCAGGTACTCGAGGTCCCATGACTTTCATGCTACTAAACCTCTCTTGAACAAACTGCCTAATTTCAAAGATGGAAACCAAATGGTAGTTCGTTCCAAGAGAAAGATGCACATAGTTGAGACTTCTACGGGACCAATGTGACTACCCCTCATAAAACCAAGGGCAATTGTCACCATACAAGTAATACTCTCCAAAATGTCTCTCTAAAAACCTTCCTATTAAGGGAGGTTGGGACCAACATAGGGATATCCATCAATGAGTACCGATCCTATGCACTAGATAGTTGCAAATATTGGTTTGTAGGCCCACAATTAATATAGATACAAAGAGAAGATAGAGACAAGATGGAGAATAGACAAGACATGAGAGAGAGAAAGGATTCATTCTCCATATATATTCCATACATTCCAAAGATGAAGTACATGAAGTTACAAGGTAGCATAACTTGAGATACAACCTGCCCATAACTCCACATTCTCCATAGCTGAAGAGGATCCCCTCCAAATAGGAAAGCTTAAAGCTGCTGCACACCTTTGGTGAAGAAGCACAATTCCACCTCCATCAAGTGGAATGGATCACCCTCCTAGACCTCCATCAGCTCCAAGTGGTTGTAATTTGTGCTATAGACCATCACTTTATATCGAATAGCTTCACATGATGTCGAAAAGCAAAAAGCAACCTAAAATAGCCTCTTTCGAAATTCGTGGAGTGCTATTTGGAAGTGGGCTTTTGTAGTTATTTTTTTAATTTTTAAAATTATACAATGCTTTACTAACTGCCTTTGGACCTGAACCGATAAAAGATTGGCAACTTTCAAGTGATTTTGACCATATTTTATACTCTTCAAACTTCTAACAGAAATTAGGGTGTCTCATTTGACCTAGATTACCAAATAGCTTAGTGTTATATGTGGTTGGATAGCTCTTGATGAACACTTTCATAATGTCCAATAAAAAAATTTGAATATTTTGACCATTTTCACCTAATTTGACCAGCCGTTGATCATGATTTTATCATCTGTGTTTGACTTCCTTTTAATTTCAAGGTGACAACTTTCAAGTGATTTTGACCAATCAAAATTTGACAACTTTGAAGTGATTTTGACCATATTTTATACTTTTCAAACTTTTAATAGACATTAGGGTGTCTCATTTGACCTAGAATCTACTACCAAATACCTTAATGTTATATATGGTTGGATAGCTCTTGATGAGCACTTTCATAATCTCTAATAAAAAAATTTAAATATTTTGACGATTTTGACCTAATTTGACCAGCCTTTGATCACAATTTTACCATATGTGTTTGACTTCCTTATAATTTCTAGGTTGGGTCCCTAGTGGAAGGTTGTTCCCATAACATTAAATTTCCAACAATCCCTGAGTAACATGACACTAGGGAAATATGCAAGGTAGGCATATTGTTATTAATTATATAATTATTGTTTAAGCAAGTACTTTTAATTTTCACATATTATGCCAAGTATCCACGGGCAAACACAAGGACCTTAGACATGAAGAGCACTCCCATAACACATATCATAAGTAGAACTCACACATCCCATGCTCTGCTTAGCCAAGTACTTCTTGGAAGGATAGAGACAACAAAAGGATGCTAAGTAATGGATAGAATGTAGACTCAAACATATAGACCTAGAAAGTTAAGGTCATATGCTCTCAGCTACACCTATCAAACAAACACACACACACATACAAGGTGTCAAATGTCCATTGTAAGGTTTTGAATTGTAGATATATTACTCCTCCTTGCTCACATAAATCTTCCTCCATGACCACCGAGTTAAATATGTAGCTTCTGTATACATGGATGAGTAACGAATCCCAAGGAGCACTTAGAAGGTTGAACCTCATTTTATAGGTACAAGAAAGCAATGCTCTCCAATCTGCACCATATGCACCATTTGCAAATCTAGCATATATGTATACTATTTGTTGCTGTTATCTCTTCCAAAACTTATGTGATTGCTCATGCAATCTCCAAGATTTGATGTGACCCCTCTTGGTGTTGACTTCCCTTCAATCTTATACTCAACATCTGCGTCAAGTTTAATAATCTGCTGAGTCTTGCTGAATATAAAACTGAGCTTAATTTGCATCTCCTTGGGTCCTAGGGACGCCTCCCTCGAGTCCTAGGGACGCCATCCCCGAGCGATTTGGAGATGGGATGGTCATACGAGACAGGGGTTGTCCCCATACTATCTTGCCAAACAACCTGCTGTCCGGGGGGACGCATACATGTGGTGGGAGTGGATCCAAAATGGGGAGGATGGGAGCCGATTGGCTGCGCAAATTTTTGAGATTCAAATTTTGAATTTGAGTTCAATTTTTTAAGCCAACTTTTAGCGCCTTTTTTGGAGGGCATCTAGAAGCTTCCACAACTCTTTTACAAGCATAAATAGAGCCCATTTCAGCCCATGAAAATCACAAGTTCACTTGCTTCATTGCATGCAACCTATGTGCATGTGACATGAACGCTTGAGCTAGCTTCACACTTGTATAGTTAATGGCTTTTCTCTAGAGTCTATCCTCTCAACCCTCTCTGCATCCTTCTCATCTTTTCCCTTCTCCTCATAGTATTCTTCCTCTATGGCTTCTTCATTGCAAACAAGTGGATCAAACACCAAGAGGAGGCATGCTACAAGCCAATGGACATGGTGGGAAGAGGTGGAGTCTCTCATATCCGCCGGAGAAGGATGTGGTGTAAGACCATGGACTTGCAAACTATGTGGCTACAAATGAATTGGTGGAGCAAACAAGGTGCGTGCACACTTACTTCATGAACGTGGACATGAAGTAGGATTTTATTCCGCAATCACCTCTGAGAAGAAGCAAGAATTACTCAACAAGCTTGCTATAAGTGATGCCCAAATTCATGCTCGTCATGCCTCAGAAGCTCCCATGAACCCGACATCGTTTGTGAGGTCTTCTATGCCATCCACTTCAAGAGCATGATCTTCATATGCTCTGGTTCATGCTCCTACTCCTACTCCTACTCCTACTCCTACTACTCCTACTCCTACTCCTCCTACTCCTACTCCTCCTACTCCTACTACTCCTACTTCTACTCCTACTACTTCTACTCCTACTACTTCTACTTCCTCTTCCACACCATCAGGAATGCCATATGTATGTCAATCATGTCAACAAACACTCCATAAAAATTGGAATCCCATATTGAAGGAAGAGGTGGACGCGACAGTGGCACATTTTTCATCATGACCATATAGCTTTCAATGAAGCTCGGTAAAAATCTTATCTTGATTCTATTGTTTTGTTTTAAACTTCAAAGTTCAAAATTCACTTCCATATGTCATAATCCAGTACTTATAAATCTTATTTGTTTTACCATTTTCCATAGATCTCCATACTTCAAAGACATGGTAAAGAAGATAGGTGAATATGGAGCATACTATGTGCCTCCATCTTCGGAGAGCTTACACACCACTTTATTGGAGGAGGAGAAGCATCTTGTTGAAGCTACACGAGAGCATAAAGAAATCATGGGAAAGAAATGGAGTATCATTGCTTGTGGATGGATGGAGTGATGTTCAACGACGCTCTGTCCATGGAGTGTTGGCTTATTCTCGTGGGGAGATGTACTTCATCTCGTCACATGACGCATCTGAGACAGGGAAGTCAAGGGAAGTCAACTGATGTACTTGTGATAGAGTGGGCAAGTGTCACAGAAATTGTGGGGCTATCAAATATTGTTTGCATTGTTGCAGATTGAGAGCCTTCAAATAGAGCTACGAGTGCAATTATTGAAAATTTACCCTCGCATTATTGTTTGCTTTTGCATGTGATTATTCTCAAAGATATTGGGAATTTGGATTGGATTTTGCTTGGAATTAATGAGGCAAACTCATTGATTAGTTTAGCAAGAGGTCTACTCTTGCTTTGCTCAACCATTCAAACACAAGATTTGCATACAACTTCACTATGTTACACGGCGTAGTGAAATGTAATGGTGTCTTGAGAGTACTCTTATTGAGCGATGAGTTCGCAAGGATGCTAGAGGCTTCTACTTTGACAGGAAAGCACTTTAGAAGATTAGCTGATGAGGCAACATGGTGGGAGAACATTTCTCACATTGTGGATATTGTGCATCCACTTCTTCACTTTTTGAAAATTGTGGATTCCATGAAGCCATGCATTGGGAAAGTGCATGAAGCTATGGATCGCATAATTGAATCACCAAAAACATTGGTGAAGGATAATGATAGGTATGAAGAAATTTGAGCTATTTGTGTTAGTAGGTGGAATGCATACTACTCCATGTTAGTAGGTGGAATGCATACTACTCCCCACTTCATGCAGCGGTACACGTTGGATCCATAATTTCAAGATAAAAAACAATATGCAGATCTAGAGAACTAGAAGACTTATCAGAGATCAACTATCCGAATATAGGATTGAGAAAGATGCTTCATATGCATGTACAGATGCCCAAGAGGATAGATTACGTGTTGGTGTCACCCTATGGTGGGAAGATTTTGGTTCTGATATCCAAATCTTGAACAATTGGCCATTCGAATACTTAGTCAAGCTTGCCGTACGAGTTGCCTTGAGCAATTATGGAGTGTGTATGGACATGTATCCTCAAAAAGAGGAATAGACTTGTTGTGTAGAGTGCTAGTGATCTTATGTTTGTCAGTGCCAATTTGAGGATGCTTCGAAGGACTCAATGCATGGAAGGAGATCCTTTCACAGAATGGGAGGTAGAGCACGAGTCAGACCAAGGGGCAAATGAACATGAACAAGTAGAAGCCATTGATTGTGTTGTAGAAAATGACTCCCCACATGGATTCTCCATAATCATTACATTTATGATGTAGTCTCTACATTTATGTTCGAGGCTAGTCATATGTGGTTACTAGTTACTAGTCTTTTTGTTGATCAATGGTATGATATAACATCTTTTTGCTCTGATGATGTAACCGTTAACACCTTTTCGATACGATGATGATGATGTATCCACCTTTTTGGAAAATTGACATGATGAAATACATATGACTTGTCACTTGTCGAGAACTTCTAAAATTTGAATGTTCAACTCAAGTCTCAAGTCTCAACCATCAATGTGCTTTGTACATGTGTATTGTTTATACTTAAAAAACTTCTTTTTTTATGGTTTTTTTGTCATTGGTCATTCAATATGCTAGCAAATTCATTCTACATGACTTTCACATGATTATTTTGAAAAAATCAGCATTATTTTAGTGCTGTCTTAGGGATGCATCCTCGGGATACCTTAGGCACCGTTCGCATCCCTGAGAAACCACCATTCAGAGCACCACCGTTTTTGGGACCCGTCCTCGTCCCCTGGTGACTTTGAAGTTCCTTAATCTCATGACAAGTGGCCTCTTGTGACTACTAAGGATCATAATCCTCGTCACAAGGTAAACACCATCGATGAATCAACACAAGACCATCGATGAATCAACACAAGACCATCGATGAATCAACACAAGGAGTCCATCACATGGAAGTTCCCATTGGCAATCATGAAAAAAAGAAAAAAGTTCATGAAGGAACAATTATCTCGTGTTCTTAGGCTACCACTATCAAGTACTTGCCACCATATGTGCAAAATAGAAATATGTGTGGAGGTCCTACCCTCGATAGCCTTATGGCATGTTCGGAATAGTCCCTAGTGACCATGATCCATCACATGGAGATCCTCTCCAAACCTAGTGCCTATGGATCCGAAGGCGAGTACTCCATACCACCTTGACTATCGTTCACCAATCCCTCACTAGTGTCTGAAATCACCTACAATGATCTATGAGTGAGGAACCAATGATGCCACATAGGGGTGCTAAAATCTACGTGTTTTGGAAAGGCCTAGGTTAGTCTTGAATATATCCAACAATCGTGTATCTCCAAAAGGATCCCCAAGGATACCCTTGGTCCAAGAGATACACTTGAACCATGTGGCATACAATCACGTCATGAGGTAGATGGCTCTCTCTCTCTCTCTGTGCATACCCTAGGGCTCCTAGCATCGTGGAGGCCGCTGGTATACACTCATTGGGGTGCCTAGCATCGTGGAGGCCGCTAGTATACACTCATTGGGGTGCCTAGCATCATGGAGGCCGCTGGTATACACTCATTGGGGCACTCGGTCATCCTTGGTCCTCTATCAACCACTAGCCGTAAAGTGCTAATCCCTTCCATGAAGGCTTCAAACCATGTACAGTTTTTGGTTTTGGCTGAAAATCTGTCAGCATGTAAAATGGGCACCCTTCGTTCTGACCAAGGGGGGGAATATATGTCTTGTGACTTCAATGCATTTCTGGCTGAACGTGGGATAAACCATGAGTGTACAGTGCCGTATACACCTAAACAAAATGGAGTTGCTGACTTGTTCTTTATGTGACCTACCTCCTTGCAAGAAGGCCATTGGCACTAAGTGGGTATACAAGCTGAAGTGTAAACCTGATGGAAAAGTTGACAGGTATAAGGTTAGGCTTGTTGCAAAGGGTTATGCGCAGGAAAGAGGCATTGATTTTGATGAAACCTTTGCTCCTACTTGCCGAATGACTACTCTTCGTAGCATCTATGCACTTGCAGCTAATCATGGTTGGAATGTACGTCAGTTGGACATTAAAACAACATGTCTGAATGGTGACTTGCATGAAGAAGTGTATGTTTTTCAGCCCCGTGGCTTTGTGCAGAAAGGGCATGAAAACCAGGTGTGCAGGTTAAAGAAGGCATTATATGGTTTAAAGCAAGCACCACATGCTTGGTATGAAGAGATACATGTCTATCTCATTGCACATGGTTTTGAGAACCGTCAAACTGAACGCACCTTATATGTTAAGCGTGCTAATGATGTGCTTTTGATCATTGTGGTGTATGTTGATGACATGCATATTGCTGATTTTAAGGCTGATTTGCATACCTCATTTGAGATGTCTGATTTGGGGCATTTGCATCACTATTTGGGCATTCAGTTTATGCAAGTTGATGGTGGAATGGCCTTGTGTCAAACGAAATATATTGACACATTATTGCGGCGTTTTGGCCTTGAAGACTGTAAGCCTATTGCCACTCCTATGGAGACAGGTTTACGATTGAGTCTTCATGATGCTGGAGATGCATTTGATGCTGTTCTCTATCAACAGTCTGTTGGATGCTTGATTTACTTATGCATTACTCGGCCAGATATTCAGTTTGTTGTCTCGCAGATGAGAAGGTTTATGCATTGCCGAGGTGTCAAGCATTGGCAGGCGGTTAAGCGCATCTTTCGCTACTTGAGTGGTACCCGGCTACTTGGATTGTTTTATCCCAAGGGGGGATCACTACCGCTAGATTTGCATGCTTTTTCTGACAATGATTGGGCTGGTTGCTATGACACTCGTGTGTCCACCAGTGGTTTTTGCTTCATGCTTGGTAGCTCATGTATATCTTGGTTGAGCAAGAAACAGCCTACTGTGGCCACTTCTAGTTGTGAGGCTGAG
>CM035434.1:114527672-114542672 GCA_020310875.1 Ceratopteris richardii
CTGCAGAGCCGAGCTAACCAAATGGCTTCTTTGGAAGCCTCTGTGGCTGAAATATATTCAGCCTCTGTAGTAGATAGTGCAACTATCCTCTGAAGTCTAGAGCACCATGAAATAGCTCCACCTGCAAGGATGTATACATAGCCACTTGTGGACTTGCGTGTGTCCACATCACCTGCCATGTCTGAATCACAAAATCCTTTTAACTCCAATGGACCCTTTCCATAACATAAGCATTTACTTTTGGTCCCTTTCAAATATCTCAAGATAGATTTGACTGCCTCCCAATGAGCTCTACCAGGATTAGCCATGAACCTGCTAACAACTCCCACTGCATGAGCAATGTCTGGCCGAGTGGCAACCATAGCATACATAAGTGAACCACAAGCTGATGCATATGGAACACTCTTCATGTAACTGGCTGCATCATCATTTTTGGGACAGTCATCCTTGGAAAGCTTAACATGTGGCTGCAATGGCACTCCAAGAGGCTTTGCATCAGCCACATTAAATCTGTCCAGCACTTTTTCAATGTACCTTTCTTGGGATACCTGCAAAGTATGCTGCTGTCTATCCCTTTTTATACGCATACCAAGAATATGCTCATCTTCCCCAAGGTCTTTCATTGAGAATGCAGAGTTCAGCTGCTGTTTTAGAGCATTCAGAGTGCTCTTTTTCTTCCCAGCCAGCAGCATATCATCTACATACAGTACAAGAATAATTGGGCTGTCATCTTCATCCTTTTTCGTGTACAAACAATGATCTGCATAGCTTCTTTTAAACCCATGTTTGAGCATAAATGCGTCAAACTTCTTATACCATTGTCTGGGGGCCTGTTTCAGCCCATACAAGCTCCTTTTCAGTTTGCATACCAGATGCTCTTTTCCAGGAATGGCATATCCTTCTGGCTGTTTCATGTACAGCTCTTCATCTAAATCACCATGCAAAAAGGCTGTTTTAACATCCATTTGGAATAATTCCAAATCCAAGGCAGCTGTGAGAGCAAACAACACACGTAAAGTGGTCATTTTCACCACTGGAGAGAACACTTCTTGGAAATCAATGCCCTCTTTTTGGGCATATCCCTTAGCAACCAGCCTTGCCTTATACTTGAGTTTGCCATCAACAGTTTTGATTTTGTACACCCACTTGTTTGGAATGGCTTTCCTTCCTTTGGGTAACTCAACCAAATCCCAAGTATCATTTGCATGCAAGGCCTTTATCTCTTCCTGCATGGCTAACTCCCACTTCTTCTTGTGCTCACATAGCTTTGCCTCTTTATAAGTAAGAGGCTCACCCTCATCTGATAACATAATATAATGTATAGAGGGATCATATCTATTCACTCGCCTCCTAGGACGTATAGATCTTCTTACCCAATGATCAACATTACCAGGCAATGGATCTACATCAGGAGGTACATTAACTTCTTCATTGTTAACAGGCTGCTGTACATCATTTCCAGCCCTGTTTTCAGCATGAATAGGTGGCTGCATATGCCCTTCAGGAGCATCATTTTGCTGTCCAGCATCATCTGGCTCAATAACCACGGGCTCATTGTCATTTCCAGTCATATGTGGTGCATCCCGAGGGTCCATATCAGATTTAACTGGTGGCTGTACATGCTGAAATTTGACTCTTTTATGGTCATCTTTAGAGGCACAATTGTTTTTGAGCAGCCTTGCCTCATTAAATACAACATCTCGGCTGCGTATTACCTTCTTGAGTTGAGGTAGCCAAATCCTGTAGCCCATTTCACCTTCATCTCCATAACCCATGAAGATTCCTTTCATGGACTTTGCATCTAACTTGCTTCTCAACTCAGGCCTTATATGCACAAAAGCATCGCAACCAAAGATGCGTAGGTGGTCATATGAAGCTGGTTTGCCAGACCAAACCTCTTCTGGAATGCCACCTTTTAAGGACATATGAGGGGATCGATTGCAAACATGAACTGCAGTTTTCAAAGCCTCTCCCCAAAATCCATGAGGGAGATTAGCTCTGGACAGCATGCATCTCACCCTCTCACATAAAGTCCTATTATACCTTTCAGCCACACCGTTGGAAGAGGGGCTGTATGGGACTGTTAGCTCCCTCTTAATACCAAGATTTTCACAAAATCTATTGAATTCAGCACTTGTAAACTCACCCCCATTATCTGTATGTAAGCATTTCAGCTTTCTACCTGTTTGAGTGGTCACAAATGCATGAAATTTCTTAAATGCAGCAAAGGCTTCATCTTTAGATTTTAACAAATATACCCAAAGCTTCCTAGAGTAATCATCTACAAAAGAAACAAAGTAAAGAGCACCCCCCATAGATTTTGTGGGCATGCTACAAACATCAGAATGAACAAGATCAAGCACATTAGACTTACGAGAGACACCAGAGTAGTAAGAATTCTTTACTTGCTAACCATATTGGCATTCATTACAAAAATCAAGTTTTGAGCCTTTAGCATCAAACTTGTCCAAATTACATAGTTTATCAAGGCCTTTTTGACTCATGTGACCAAGCCTTTTATGCCATAATTCCATATGTGAATGGATTTCAGCCAAAGCAATAAACTTGCCCAGCAAGGCTTTACCATGCAAGCAATAAAGAGTCCCTTTCTTTGTACCTTTAACAGTCAGCCTAGAGCCTTTGATAAGCTTCCATGACCCCTTCTCAAAGAGGGTACTATATCCATGCATATCCATTTGCCCAACAGACAATAAGCTTTTCTTGATGCTTGGTACATACCTTACATCATGCAAAACCAGCTCATTGGTACCATCCACTGTGAGATGCACTGTGCCAATACCTTCAATTGAACAAGCATGGTTATTTCCAAGATATACATGTCCATGGCTGCCTGCATGAAAGGTAGTGAAACACTCCTTAATAGGAGTTACATGAAACGATGCACCTGAATCTACAATCCATGTTTGTGACAAAGCATCATTCACAGTAAGCAAGGCATCAATCAAATCCCTCTTTGTGATCTGCATATCTTGTGCATGAATATTAATAGAAGGATCAATAACTTCAGCATGCTCTGCTTCCATAGTAGCACAAAGTATATCTTCTGCATCTGATAGCTCCTCAATGATGACACTAGAGGCCACATTGGCCTTCTCTTTGTCTTTGTCCTTTGAGGTATCATGTGCTTCATTCTTGGTGTCCTTTTTCTTCCTGTCACCTGTGTTCTTCTTTCTTTCTAGTTCAGCTTTATAGAATCTGCAATCAGGCTTCTTGTGACCTTTCCTACCACATTGATAACAAGTCACTTCAGCCTTGCCTTTGCTTTTGCTCCTGTTCCTCTGTACATTTCCACTTTTCTTTTCTGTTCTTCCTCTAGCCACATTGGCTGAACCACTGCCCTCTCCACTAGCTTTCCTCCTGATTTCCTCATTCAAAATAGAACCCCTTACACCATCAAAGGTAAGACTGGGGCTATTCGAAAGTGAAACAACCAATGTTTCCCACGAATCAGGTAAGGTCATCAACAAGAAGATGGCCTTAAGCTTATCATCAAATGGAGGTAATCCAGAGTCCTGCAATTGTGAAAGAGTACCTGTAAACAAAGATAAGTGCTCAGCCGCACTTTTTGACTCATCAAGCTGCATACAAACTAGCTTACGCATAAGATGCACTTGATTTACAGGCGTGGTATTTTCATAAGTGGCTTTCAGCTTCTCCCATACCTCAAAAGCAGTTGTAAGGCCTTTCAAATCCACTAAGATTTCATCTGATACAGCCATCTTGATGTAAGTGATGGCCTTCTTGTTTAGGTTCATCCATGCTGCATCTGTCATATCTTCAGGCTTGACTTCCTCAAGAGCCCCTTCACAATCTTTAAGAAAGAGGATGCCCAACATTCTCTCTTTCCACAAATCGAAACCATTACCTTCAAATCTCTTGATCTCAAACAAGCTTTTGACATCAGAGGAGGTAGAGGCCATGTTTGCACACTAAGAGCTTCAAAATTTCACCAAAAAGGTAAAATTCACCTGCTGTCCTGTGCGCAATTACCTTAGGAGACTATAGCTGAGAAATTAAGCCCAAAAACTGTTCAAAACTTGCAAAAAAACAATTTTTGAAATTTTCTGCAGAAAATTTCAGAAAATTCCAACAAGCTGTAATTGCATCAAAAACAACAAATTTGTTGTTTTTCAACCACAAAAGGCATACATAGATGTAAAACCAAGGCAATGGGTGCTTGTTTTCACAAAAGCCCCAATTTTTGCAGCAATATGACCTGTAAAATCAGAGAAATGACCTACTGTAATAAGTTTCCAGCAAGTATGCACTTCCTCAATCTTTGTGCATGTCCTCCCACTTGAAAAATGAGAGAATTTCTGCCACAAAAGACCTGTAGATGAAAAAATCAGCAATGTGGATGCTGAAAAAGACCTGTGGGGATACAAAAAGAAGAATAGAAGAGATTCTTCGCGATGAAACTCTCTAAAAAGCACAAAATTTGCTTCAGCTTTGCTCCGGGCTGAAGTAATCCTCCAAAAACAACCCTTTTATCGCGAAAAAAAGAAGGTTTTTCGCGATGAAATTCTCCCAAATGCAAGAAAACACCTTAAGCTCAGCATAGGCTGAAGTAGAAAAACAGTTTGAGCAACTTTGTCGCGATGGAACAGCTCAAAGCTCTGATACCAGTTGAAAGAGGCCGCGGAGAGCTACGTCGTGGTGTGCTCGGTTGCTCCAAACACCAAGGGAGTGGGCTGCTGCGTGAGGAGAGAGAAAGTAGAGAGAGAAACCTGCGCAGAAATTTGGAGAAGAAGATGGAGAAGCTGAGGTTGAAGAAGTCCCAATCAAGTTATGAGAGATTTGGGATCAAGTCTTATTGATAAGTGACTTTTAGGTCATTTGGGCATGTTCACACATGGCCAATGACCAAAAGTCATAAAAATAATGTAAATGCCTATAACTCCCCAATTTGGGGTCCAAAAAATACATCAAAAATATGTCTGGAAAGCTCTCGAAGAGAGCTTTCACATGGAAGGGTCAAAATATACAAAAGGAGAGTCCTTGGGGCCTTTATCCCCAACAAAGATTAGCTCAAAGATCGAGGATTGATCATTAATATAGATTTTAGAGAACTTAAAATTGAAAAGCTCTAGGATACAACAAAGACGTAATTGCCAATGCAATGGGCTACAAAATTCAAATTCCATACCATATTACCTAGGGGCTAATATCATCACCCATGTCATGACAAACAAAAAAACATGAATTAAACAACGAACAAAAAATAGTAAAGGAAAAGAGACTCAAACATTAGTTCTCAACAAAGCTTGCTACAAAAATGCTGTCTTGATCATTATCATGATTGTTCTCATCATTACCAACATTATCATCGTCTCAGTCATCCTCCTCATCATTCACATCATGGTGAATTAAAGATAATGTCTTAACATGTCGAATAGTAATACTTGTAGCTGCCCCATTTATTGCCCATCGAGCTAAGAAGATTTGTTTCATATGTCATCAAGTGGGCTTAGTTGAGCTTCTTGTATGTTAGAAAAAGCAATGAGAAAGTCTTCCATCTTTTTTTTTTGTTGAACCTTTCCAAAATTACGTCCATATTTTCAACTTCTTTTCTTCACTCTAACCAAAAGCTTCAAGCTCTCTAGAGCATCACATTAATGGTGATATCTCAAGATGATTCCTATTAGTTTTGGAGACCTGTTCAGTTGGTATCTCAGCAAGGTTTGATCATGGATTTGGAGCTTGTGTTCGACTTCTATAATGAAGAGCTTCCTCAAGAAGGTGATTCTTGCATAAATTGAAGGCTACCGTCAACTTCAGGGGACTGCTGCATTGAGTCCTTTTTTTCTGTTATCAGAAATGTTTGTATCAAATCCCGTTCACCTCCTTCATTACTTCTATACATTTTTGTGTTCATTTTAACAAAGTTCTGGACTGAAAATAGACCCATTATAATGATTACAGCAAGCTGTAATTTATCAATCGGGTGTCTATTTTCATATTCTCTGTTTTACAAAGGGTTTAAAAGTCTTTGCTGCATTCTATACTTTGGGACAGCCATATATTTGCTGTTATAGGGGTCTTTTTGAAGGGGGAATTTAGTTGAAAGTGAGGTAGGCCCAATACACTGGTTCACAGGATCTTTCCAGCACGAGAATCTTGCATGCATACACACCTTGAACCGAATAAGATAAATGAGAGACAATAGAGAGTAGAGTAAAGACAAGAAATGAAAAGGCTACTCTAAAGGTAAAATTACTCAATAAAATATAACTATACAATGAGTGTGTATAAAGAAAATTGCATGAAAGGCTCAATATGGAATGGATCTAGATACAAAATCTGAGAGAAATGTGCCAAGGGTTATAGAATGATGTGCTGGATTGTGAGACAGAATAGGCTGATTATAAAAATATCAGTCTATGTGCTGTGAGAAAGTGCGAAAATCTGCAACCAAACCAGAAAATTACTCTTTCTCTGATATAAGCAGCTACAAATACTTCTTCTGTTGAGGTAGTAGGCTGGCCAACTTGGTACAGCAGCAAGACTTGAAGTAGGAACAAAAATATGCAGCAACTTACTGAAAAGCAGCATGCATACACATTGTGTGTGTGTGTGAGAGAGAGAGAGAAAAAGATGTGCACAGCAGCAAAACACTTCCAAAGATAAGGTCTCCAAATAGCAACACCAACTCTATGAGCACTTAAGAGTATGTGTATATAATATATTTTGTGCCCCCTTGTGCCTCTTAATATAAGCAACCGCCTCACAAGTTGTTTTTTCTGGGAAAAAATCACACAAGATCCATGTATGTGCTTTACGTGTTTTCAAAAAAGCTATTATTGCTTTATTTTTAATGTATCATAGTTGTCTAAAACAGCATTCTATCATGCTGAAATGCCACGCCAAAACAGGCTGATTTTGGAAATGTAGAAATGCATTTCGGACCTATCTTTTTCTTTTTGGGAAATTTGACAGCTTTGTCTGCTTCTTATTTGTTCATTTTCTCCTTCCGATTTTGAGCATTGCACACATTGCAGTCGCCTTCTCTTGCAAGCTCTCGGGTTGTCCTCACAACCTCATTCCCTAATCCCCACAACCATAGTCTTGGTGATTTGGGCCATTCCCCAGACTCAGCCGTGCATTGTGAGACTCAAATTGAAGGAGTCATGTACCAATCAATTATCAAGCTGCAATGTGTATCATGTACGACTAATTATTTTACATATATGTGCATTGTGAGAAACATTGCAAATTTCTTTTTCATGATGGGCAAGTGATGATTCGAGCATGATCAGGAAGCTCGAGGATGATTTTCTCCTCTTTCGTGAGCATTCTTTATTATTTGGTAGACCTATTGCATGCCTTCTAGAGACTAGAGCCTGTATCTTGGTGGCAAAAATATGGTATATCTACTCATACATTGGTATGTAGTATGTAGCATGATGATGCGACATGGTCTTTTAAGTCTCTAGATACTAGTATCATTGTAATTTGTAAATTGCATGTAAATTGAATATAAATTGCATGTAAATTGATAATTGTGTGTGTATGTGTATGTGTGTGTGCGTTTATCGTTTCTCGTTTCAGAGTTCTTGTCAGAGGTGGAAATGACGGTTTTCGTAGTGTTTTTGTTTCTCCGCTTTTAGGACTATAATGATAGGTGATGTAACTTCGGCCCTTAGATTAGATGCTTTTTGATCGTTAAATCTCAACAATGTAAATTATACTTTTATATGAAAAGCACGTTTGAAAAGTTGAGAGTAGGGTTTCAATTTTGGAGGGGTTATAAGTCTTATATGGTAGAATATATACAACATGGATAGATAGCTCATATGAAGCTCTATAAGAATATGCAATGATAATTTTTGACCATCTTTGACCATACCATGCCTAAGAAATGGTTTTTAGGGATTGCTGAAAATTGGGGTTTTGAGCACAGTTTGGCATTGTTTTCAACAAATTTTACTTATTAGTTGAGAAAAGAAGACTATGACATACATCAAAAGAGTCGTCACTTATGAAATACTCACAAAGCTTAAGGGACTAGAAAAGTTTTGACATGCGATACGTTTAAGGTGACAGATGAGAACAAGAGCCCAATAAAGCAAGTCCACTTGAGGAGGAATCTTATTAGATTGCGACTCCATAAATCAAAGTCGATTAGAGAGCACCTCAACACTTTCACACTTTCACATGTATTCTAAATCAACTTTAAGATACAAGATTTCCACCATTTGATGACAAGCTTAAAGCAATCTTCTTTATTATGACTCATCTTGACTTTGACATTGGTTATCTCCCTTAGTAACCCCCTACAAAGTTGTGATGGAGTGAGAGGTTCAATTCTAAATGAAGAGATCATGGGGAAAGCAAGCCGTGAGTTGAAACTTGCTCATGTCGCTAGAGCCATGTCTCATTTGTATGAGAGGATCAATTGCGTCTTGAGACAACACACAATGTAACGTAAGCAAATTGCTTACTCACACTATATACAATGTAGATGGCCAAATGACAAAGTGGGAGTACTACTCAACCATATGATAGTGCACTCACTAGATGGAAGAATAGACAAGAAGATGATGAAGTACAAGAATCAGATTATGCTGTTATAATCTGAGTATGTGTGAAGCATATGAGCAACGGAGTGAACCTAAACTCTCAAGAAAGTGCAACAGATCTGAAAATCAGCAAACCCTAATCCTGAAATTAGGGTTTCAAAAACCCTAGAACAGAATATAGGATAAACTTACATAAGGTAGCTGCTCCAAACTTGTAGAAGACTCCTTGCTCCAAGAGAATAGTCTCTTCTTCACCTCTCCTTAGCCTCCAAAGCTTCAAAACTCCAAAGTTGATACAATAGTACCATCAACGCAAGAAGTGAACTCCTCCTTGATATCTTCAAGTGTTGGTATGACCTCTCTTATATACAAATCTAAGGCCATGCGAAAAAATCTTCGAAAAAGCCGATCGTTTTTTTTTTCTTTATCGCAAAATTTGGCATGCTTTTTTATTATTATCGCCAAATTTGGGGTTGTTTTTTTTTTATTGCTAAATTTGATGTAGCTTTTTCTTCTATCACTAAATTTGCCATCTACTAATCAGATAACCTAGCTTTTTATGTTTTGTACATCAAGAACTTCAAAAACATGGAAAATACCATTTTAGGGCAGAAACTAGGGTTAGGGTTTTCTCTTGATTCTGACCTCTGATGATAAAATGATGCATATCACTAGATAGCTCTCATCAAACTCTATCTATCTAGCCTGAAAAAATTTTACTCAAAATGTACAAAAAAATGGCCAAGTCCTAAGTTGGATTGCTGGAGATGTGGTTTGTGGTTGTGGACCATATGTACATTGATTTTCCAACAATCCCTCCTTCAATGTCATATTGGTACAAGCTTTAGTAATTTGCACATCTTCTCATGACTATCTTTAGTCAATGCTTTGGTAAATATATCTGCAACATTCTCACTAGAAGGAATATAAACCAGCTCAAATGTGCTTCTTTGCTATCTGTTCTCGAATATAGTGGTAGTGAACCTCTATATGTTTTGTCCTTGCATGATGCACTGGATTCTTTGCTATAGCTATTGCACTCTTGCTATCTGAAAATATTTGAATGGGTTCATGTTCTCTTATATTTAGATAACTGAAAATCTTCTGCAACCAAACTGACTCCAAAGTAGCTGTAAAGGCTGCACGATATTTTGCTTCACTTGATGAAGTTGCAACAGTGGGTTGTCTCTTCGAAAGCCATGAGATAAGACAATCTCCGAGATAAAAACAAAAACCACTAGTACTTCTAGTGTCTCTATCTCCTGCCCAATTAGAATCTGAAAATCCTTTTAGTAATGAATGTGTAAATTTAGAGAATACCATAGCATAATTTGAAGTTCCCTTCAAATATCTGAAGATCTGCTTTACTGCTTTCCAATGTACCTTTGTTGGATTATGGATGAACCTTGATACTTGAGAAACTGCAAACTGTATATCTTGACGTGTATTACAAAGATATATCAAGCACCGAACTGCATGACAATATAAAGTAGCATCAAATGATTTTCATCTTCCACTATGTGTAGAGACGCATTCTGATCCATAGGTGTTTGCATAGGTTTAGCTTCAGTCATCTGAAACCTTTTCAATAGTTTCTCAATGTACTTTTGCTGTGTCATATAGATACACTCATCTTTAAACAGAAATTGAATCCCAAGATAATAATGTAAAATTCCTAAATCATTTACATCATAAGTTTGCTTCAATTGTTCTTTGAACATCTGCAAATCTTCATCTCTGGGACGTGTGACTATAATATCATCCACATAAATGATTGCTATAATCATCAAACCTATTTCAGCTTTGACATAAAGAGTTGACATAAAGAGTTGGAGCTGCATCTGAGTTATGGAACCCAATGGAAAAAAGATATGTGTGTATCTTTTCATACCATGCTCTAGGTGCCTGTTTCAATCCATACAAAGCTTTTATAAGCTTATATACTAAGTGTTCTTTACGTGTTTCTTCAAAACATTCTGGCTGCTGAACATATATATACATCTTCATGTAAATCCCCATTTAGAAAAGCAGTCTTTATGTCAAGTTGATATACATTCCAATCAAAGTAGTCTTTATGTCAAGTTGATATACATTCCAATCAAAGTATGCTGCTAAAGCAAGTATTGATCTAATAACTGTCATCTTAGAAGTAGGAGCAAATGTCTCATCATAATCAGTACCTTTTTGTTGTGCATATCCTTTGATAACTAATCTGGCTTTGTACATATCAATTGTACCATCCGCTTCCCGTTTGATTTTGAAGATCCACTTTACACCTATAGGAGCTAGCTTTCTTTCCTTCTGGTAACTCACATAGCTGCCAAGTTTGATTCTTATGAATAGAATCAATCTCTTCTTGCATAGCTTTTCTCCAAATAGGAATGTTAAGTGCATCTTTAACACATGCAGGTTCATCTTCAACTGCTGTTACTTCTAAAATATCATGAATCTCAAAGTCTTCTGCAAAACTTAAATGATCTTTTTGTTGTTGTTGTCTAGTCTGACTCCTTGTTCTTCCTATAAAAGTCTTTATACCACTATCCTTCCATGTCTGAAATAACCAAGTAGGTGTATCCTTAAATAGTGGTGATACTCTTTCTGACTCTTCAGTTTCCACTGGTTCTGGAATTTGTCCCTCTGAGGTTCTAGGACTTTTTGGAACTCTAGTACTTTCTTCCATTTCTGAAACTAAAGTCTCATGTGGAGCTGACTCTGCAGTAGGTTGTGAAATTCCTCTTTCTTCTTCAATCCTAGGAATTTGAGGAATTTTGGCTCCCTCCTGATATGGCTGAACATGTACATCCAAATTCCGTCTAAAAAATCCATAGTCATTTTCAATAATGAATTGTGGTATTTCAACTTCTTTATCATACATCTTATTTTCAGCAATATATGCATTGCGTGAAAGAATAACTTCTCCTGTCTCTGGAACATAAAACCTATATCCTTTACTTTCAACAGGATATCCAATAAAAACAGCTTTCCTTGCTTTTACATCTAGTTTGCCACGATCCTTTTTCTCAATGTGAACATAAGATAGTGATCCAAACACTCTGAAGTAGCTCACATTAGGTTTCTTTCCATAGTATGCTTCATAAGGTGTAATTACCTTTAAAGCTTTTGTAGAAGACTTGTTCAAAATGTGATTTGCTGTATGTACTGCATCAAACCAGAATTTTGGTGAAAGCTTTTTGGATACCATCATGCTCCGCATCATCTCGACAAGTACTCTATTCCTTCTTTCTGCAACACCATTTTGCTGAGGAGTGTAAGCAATAGTAAGGTGTCGAGTAATACCTTTTTCTTCAAGAGATGTCTGAAATTCATTTGATAAGTATTCTCCACCTCTATCACTTCTGAGAATCTGGATAGTTAACTGACTTTCATTTTCAACCATAGCTATGAATTTCTTGAACGTTGGAAAGACTTCTGACTTCAACTTAAGACCATAGATCCATGAGTATCTCGAAAAATCATCAACATATAAAACAAAATACCTAAAACCTTGAATAGAGTCTGCTCTCATAGGTCCATTCACATCTGAATGTACTATCTGCAATTTCCTGGTAGCTGTAATATGACCATGCTTCTTGAAAGGTAGTTTATGCATTTTACCTTCAAGACATCCTTCACATATATCTGAATCATCTGGTCGCTTGAATGAGGGTAAACTCTCAACCATACCTCTATCTTTGATACTCTTGAGAGCTCCATAACTAATATGACCAAATCTTTCATGCCATAACTTCATATCTTCCACTGATGACAAAGATTTGACAGCATATGCTTGATTGATTTTTGACGAAATAAAATCCCTCCTTTGTGCTCACCTTGCAAAATACACTTCTCTTCTTTGTGTGACAAAATCTTACAAAGATCTCTTT
Organism: Ceratopteris richardii; assembly: GCA_020310875.1. Classification (NCBI taxonomy): domain Eukaryota; kingdom Viridiplantae; phylum Streptophyta; class Polypodiopsida; order Polypodiales; family Pteridaceae; genus Ceratopteris; species Ceratopteris richardii. The sequence goes on from CM035434.1 coordinate 114,540,097, forward strand.
CAAATAGAACTTTGTAACCATCACCTAAAAATGCACATATAGATAGCAAATTCTTCTTGATATCAGGTACATAAATTACCACTATCTCTTGATAGTAGGGTTATGTTCCTATTCCTACAACATCCAAATCATTGCCATCTGCAATAGTAACTCTTCTACCTGAAGAATAGGAAAGAGAAGAAAATACTTCTCTGCATCCTATCATATGCTTTGTAGCACCTGAATCAAATATCCAAGGATCTGCTGAGAGAACTTGTAAAGCTGCCTGATCAAAAGAGACTTCCTCAATGACGATACATGCATAAGAATCACCTTGAGGTTTCCTTTTTTTATCATCTTCTGCAACATTACTTGATGCCTTTTTCTTTTCTGCTGCAATCCTTTTCTAACAAACTGCTATAAAATGTCCAGGTTTCTTGCAATAGTGACATAATGCTTCCTTCTTCTTTGAAGACTTCTCTTTAGTTGTAGTGGAAACAGAATTTGAAGTAGAAAGTAAAGGAGACTTACTTTCCTTCTTGGATTGTTTCTCCTCCTTATCATTCTTCTTCTTTTTACCCTTTGATGAAGACACAAGTGCTTCTTCATTCTCTTCCATACCCTTCAACTGATCTACATCTTGAAGTAGCAAGAATTGTAACTCTTCAAATGTAATCTCTCTTTCTCTTGATGTAAGAGTAAGTCTGAAATTAGGGTTTCAGAAACCCTAGAACAGAATATAGGATAAACTTGCATAAGGTAGCTGCTCCAAACTTGTAGAAGACTCCTTGCTCTAAGAGAATAGTCTCTTCTTCACCTCTCCTTAGCCTCCAAAACTTCAAAACTCCAAAGTTGACACAATAGCAGCATCAACGCAAGAAGTGAACTCCTCCTTGATATCTTCAAGTGTTGGTATGACCTCTCTTATATACAAATCTAAGGCCATGCGAAAAAATCTCCGAAAAAGCTGATTGTTTTTTCCCCCCTTTATCGCTAAATCTGACATGCTTTTTTATTATTATCGCTAAATTTGGCGTTATTTTCTTTTAACGCTAAATTTGATATAGCTTTTTCTTCTATTACTAAATTTTCCATCTACTAATCACATAATCTAGCTTTTTATGTTTTGTACATCAAGAACTTTAGAAATATGCAAAATACCATTTTAGGGCAGAAACTAGGGTTAGGGTTTTCTCCTTATTTTGACCTCTGATGATAAAATGATGCATATCACTAGATAGCTCTCATCAAACTCTATCTATCTAGCCTAAGAAAATATTACTCACAATGTACAAAAAAATGGCTAAGTCCCAAATTGGATTGTTGGAGATGTGGTTTGTGGACCATATGTACATTGATTTTCCAACAGAATGGATGGATACAATCATGTGAACGTGTGGACAATCATAATATTATGAGAATTCATCGACTCCATAGGGTCTCTTGTTTTCAAGCTATGCACAATAGTGAACATAGTCCAAGTATGAGGTGGTCCCTTTGTGCAAGGGGTAGCCCAAGCACGGTGCCCCAAATGCCACAACAAGGGGCAGCCTTTGGTGTGGTGCCCAATAGAGCTCAAGAAAGCCCAAGTATAGCCCCAATAGGCCAGCCTCAAGGGGTGATGCACCCAATAGGGCAGCCCAAAGGGCCACAGAGTAGGGCTGTGCCTCTCCAAGCAACCCAACATGGAGCTATCCGAAGCTTCAAGGGCTTGCCCAAGGTTCATGTGAAGGGATAGCCCAAGGGAAGTGCCCCAAATGCCGCACCAAGGGGGAGGGTGCTCAAGGATAGCCCCAATAGGCCAGTCGCAAGGGGTGGTGCAGGACAGCCCAAAGGGCTATCGAACAGGGCAGTGCCCCTCTAGGAAGCTTAACATGGAGTTACCCAGCTGCCCTACAAACTATGGGCATAAAACGTTCAGCCGCTCTCTCACATGTATGTCAAGAAAAAAACAAGTTCTTAGATTCTACAAAGAGGAAAGTAAAAAAACGTTTTCTAGAGTAGTGTCAACTATAGGTAAGTATACAAAAAGTTTCCCTTTTCGGAAGCCATCAAAAAATTAGTCTAATCCCTAGGATGGATTGAAATGAGGGTTAGGATTGAAATCATTTCCTGAGGGGAGGCCAACCAAGGGTTGGGAATTTTGTTTATAAGGTTAGAATTGTTGAGTTTGTGCTAGAATTATTAACTAGAGGATCTTGAAATAATGAATTTGCCGTAAAAATAGTGGTGTGTGTCTTGGGCATAGGACTTACTATCTATGGAAGATTTTTCCTCTCTAAATGCATGAGTTTGCTTATTCTTGATAACATAGCACTCATTTGCAAGTTTTCAAGACATGAGAAGCAACCGAAGAGGGCTTTCGCCCTCACATATTCTTGAAGAGAGGAGTTCCACCATTGATCAAGTATATGAAAATGGAGATGGAAATAGTCGCCTTGCGAAGCCCATCTTAGCCCAAGTTCCAACATATTAGAGAAGCAACACCAACTTGTGTGGGAGATCTCCTCTCCTTCTGGACCTACTTCCATGCATGAGCTACATTTGAAAGGAGCCAGTGAATGATTTTAAAATCCATCTCCATGAAACAAGCATCG